>LPNX010287779.1:114003-126531 GCA_001517045.1 Pseudotsuga menziesii | reverse complement strand
ACCTTGAGGATAGAATGTGCTCAAGACAAGATGACTAGACCAATGTATATCGATGCACAAAGAGGGCATGGGAAAACTTCAACAAATTTTTCTGCGTCACATGAGTTGACTCTTCTCGATATAAGGTCATCATAGATATCATAAAATGAAAACAAACTGTTCATCACACCTATGAATAGTATAACGTATCGAAGAATATGGAAATTGGTTTTTTTCCTGCAAAATCCATATTAATGCCAGGAAAATGATAAAACCAATGCAGAGGCCCCGAAGAAACCAATTTTTAGCAATAAACAACACAATAAGAAGTGCACCAGCAAGGCAAGCAGCAGTCTGGAGTTTAGGGTTTCCTTCCTCCACGCGGTCTTCTCACTAAATCGCAGCCTTTAACATATATCTTCATATCAGTCACTTCAACGCAGCATCAAAGGAGGGATTCAACGTAGGCAGTCACAAGAACTCAACATGGAACGTGCAGCACCAGGCAGTTTTCTCCACGCAGCAGATACCACACGCAGTCTTCTCCACGCAGCATACAGCTCACAACTCGCATAAAATGACAGCAGCCTTCAGGCTCATTCTCCACGCAGGTTCAAATGCAGCTCCACGCAGGTCTTCGATGGTCACATATAATATTCATACAATATGCTCAATGGGCTACAAGTCCACCACGCTTCCTCTCAGGCAATTACAGGTCGCACCTCACAAAATATCAGAGGGAATGGGTTGCAGCTCTTACAAATTACAATAGTGCATAGTCTTCACAAAAAACAGTGAGAACGCATGCAGTCTAGGGTTTGTGCATTCCCAAAAAAAATCAGTCATCTCCAACGCATTCACCATTCGCAGCATAAACTTACAGCTCCTCTCAGGCAATCATATATCACATATCACATACATCATATATCACAACGCAGTCGATATATCACAAGGCAGTCGATATATAGATCAACGCAGTCTTCAACCCATATCAATGGCACGCAGCAGTATTCTTGGCAGGCCTGAAAATAATTATTCGGTCCTTGATAAAAATAAAAAGGAGTACGGATATCCTCGACCTTGTATCGAAATTAAGCAACCAAAAAAAAGTTCCGGTGTATGAATAAGAGGAAAATTAGCGAGCAGAGCCGAAAGAAGGGTTGAGGCCGAGAAGCATATTATTCCCACCTGGGAGATAGACGACATTGGGGCTCTTCGAGAGAGTGGCAGCGATTTCTCTGGCGGCTTCAATGCGCCTGAGTTCTATCAAACCCAGGCCCGCTTTGGCGGTGGCATCGGAGATGAGCTGGGCAGGTCGCAGCACAGTATATATATCAGTCTGATAGAATTGAGATCGTGGTTACACCAACAGAGAATTCACCAACGAACTAGGGTTTCGTTATTCAAACAAAGGACAGGTGAAAGAAGCTAGTAGACAATGCCCCAATCACGCAGTAACCTCAAACAAACGTTTGAACGAGAAGTTCAGCATCATGGCAAGAATTATGTGGGCTAGAAAGGCAGAGGTCGCGACTCAGGATAATCACCAGAATAAGCCACATACAAAACGCTCAACTCATTAGGGTTTCCTCAGCACACAAACTCAATCATGAAGGAATTTACATGCGACTCGACTGGCAGACTGATGGAGTAGTCTGGCAAGCGGAATGGCAAGCAGAATGGCAATGGACAGAAATGCAGCAGGAGTTATGGCAGACAACCCTGCTCTGATACCACTTGTTGGTAATAACTCCCGATTCTAATTGATTATTCAAATGCAAATGCCTATATTTATACATTTCATGAGGCGGTTGATTACCAGCCTTTTCGCCTTCCTATCTATTCGTATTCCTATTATTTATTTACAATAATCCTGACGGATTATTCTAACACTCCTTCTTTTGCCTTTTCCCTGGATATTGGGAGTTGAAAACTCAAGGTTTCAATGGAGTGAATGCTATAAGTTCTGCCTTCTCCACTTCTGCTTTCCGACCTTTGAATTTCCTCCCTCTACCGCGGAACTTTGGAAATCAGAAACTCAACCATGTAGCAAAGTCACCTGTCACTCTTCCATTTTCTGCCTTTCCGACCTCGAAATGCGGTAATTTCACTCTGCGATGGAGATACTTAACAGCTCTTCCTTTTTCCTCCTTCCACATTTCCGCACTTCAACTTTCCGACTTTGGAATGCATAAATTCAGGAAAGGCCAACTTTTGTTGCTCGATATTCCTACTTCCGACTTCTAGTTTTCCTCTTTCCGCGGGCCGACTTCGGGATGCAAAAAACCGACTTTTCCCTCTAACCTTTCTTGGTTCCTGTAGTGGATTGAAAGTCGGAAGCTTGACTTTTCCTTGGACTTTTCGCTGCTTTTCCGCCTTCCACAGGCAGATCCTGGGGTGCAAAAAACTAACTTTCTGCCCTGTTCAACTTCCCATTTTTCGGTTTCCTCCTTCCGCCTTCCTTAGGCAGATTCCAAGGGGCGGAAACACTAAATCAGAGGTATTTTGACTCAAGTCAGGCTTCCAGCCTTCATGGACTTAGGGAAAAATGCATTGAAACATACAAGGAAAATATAGATGCAAATGCAAGAAATATTCACAAGTAAACTTCTACTTAAATGATCCATAAGAATTCAACATGAACATGACAAGTCATAAGCAAATATGTTGCGGAAATAACATAACAGAGAATACTTATCTTGATGATGAAGTTGTCCCACAACTCGCTATGTCACTGAAACATTCCACCCAACCATAGGCCAGTGTGTTCATTTCTCTCTCAACACCACTGCTACCCCCGAACTAGGCATGATTCCACAAGGAACTAGGGAACAACATACTCACACACAACCAAATCATATGACACACGGTCTAGCCAAACTTCAGTTGGGATTATCAGACTATCCAACCAAGCCAACACACAGTTGGGTTAATAGGCTATAGGCTATCAAGCCAAACACTTGTATTAAGGACCAGCCAAGCCAACATATGAGTTTACCAGGAGGCTACACATCCAATCCATCTTTCACAGTTAGGTTAACAAGCTTTCTAACCAAATATTGCACACAAAGCCAAATGCACAACAAGACACAACCAATCCAAGATCCAATTGGGTTAACATGATTCTAGGGAAGTGGAAAGTTAGAATGACTAAGCTAGTGGCTCATTCAAGAGCTAGGGACATCTCCACAATATCTATCTAGCCTAGCATCCACATTACATGCACCCAACATAAGGAAGCATCCCCTTCTCTGCTACGCAGTCCCTCGGGCTATGCCTTCCCTTCTAGTGCTCTTCAGGGTGTGCAGTGAAGATTCACTAGCCACTCTTATCTTTTCATGAGGTTTCTCTCTGTACTAGGTTTATCAATCCCATTCCTCTTCTCTTCCACTCCTAAGTCTTACACACAGTTCAGACACAAACCAGGGTGCACATCACAACAACCACAATGTAAACACAGTAAAATAGGCTCCACTCACTCTGTAAGATAGGAGACCATTGCGAAAACACCTTCCGCCACTTACGAGAGTAAAACAAACAAGTTTCTGAACCAGGATTGAATGACTAGCCTAAACAACACAGAATATAACATAACTCTCCAAACAGGCTCAACGAACAACGCGAATGAACATAATCAGAATTCCTGAGTTATTGGAATGAGTCGGATGGAAAAAAAATGAAATCCCCTGACTGAGACATTCCTCCACAAATTACCATCACCTCTTGGGCACGCATACACATGTTTACTTGCTTCAGAAGCAAGAACACAACTTTCCATACTGCAGACTTGTAGGTTTTCTCATACACAATCAAACTGCCATGCCTTGCTCCGCCCAAGGCATTAACTACCTCAACCAACGTTTGCAAAGAATGAATTATTGAGGACAGAGGACAAAAAGGTAGCCGAGGGTTCATGGGTTCTCCTATTGACATCTGATCTCACCCTATGGCTCAAAGGTTTGACTAACTCCCCTCCCTATTCCTGTGAAATCATGCCCCCATCTCTTTCACATTGTAGTGCATAGCTAGCTATGGTATATTATTAAATTGTGCATTTACATGATATCCCAAAAATATATACTGTGCCTGATTTAGCACAATGAACCATAGGCATCAACCTTGATCACCTATACAAAAAAAATCAATCAATGGCAGGGCCTTGGCCTTGAGCTCCTTGACATGATTTCATACAATATTTACATCATGTACAATCAAAATACCACGGGGTCAAAACCAGGGTATTACATCTAGCGTTGTTTTTCCACCACTTCAATAAACCTTGTGATGAATTAGTCTTCTTCTAGTATCATAAGATCTTATAATCTATCTGCCATATAATTATTATCTGTCATCTTTGTATTTATGGCAACGCGCAGGCTAGGGATAATTAAAGTGATTCCGAAAATTACATGGGGAATTACATTGATGGAGTAATTACATCCATGAAAGAGCAATTGTTTCAAGTGTTTGACATGAAATATTTAGGACAACTGTATTATTGTTTGGGTCTTGAAGTATGGAGGGACACAGGAAAGACTCTAATCACTCAGAGCAAGTATACATTGGATATTATCATAAGGTTCAGGATGAACGAATGCAAGGAAGTATCAACTCCATTAGTGCAGAATGAAAAACTGAGCAACAATGATTAATCAAATGAAGTGGATGGAACTTTATATCGACAATTGGTGGGAAGTCTCAATTATTTCACCAATACTAGACCAGATATTGCTGATATGTTTACCAAGCTAATTGGCAAGGCTAAGTTTGAAATGTTTAGGTCAATATTAGGAGTTGTTGAAAATCCATTTCTCCATTAAGGGGGTATTACAATAATGTAGAAATTTCTAGAATGTCTAGCTGTGAGTGAGTTGTTAGTGTGATGAGTTGTTGGTGTGCTTAGTTGTCTGAAGGTTCTAGATGTCAGTGGTCAAGTGCGGAGTGAAGTATAAATGTATGCGTGCATTTACTCAATAGAGGTGTGGATGTTGCATGAGAGAATTTGGTCTATCAGTTGTGCATTTCTTTTGTTGGCTTATCTTGTGTGTCCCGTGGTTATAAATCTATGGTTTTATCTATTCACATTTTTTTGAAATTTATTTATTTCATATATGTTAAATCTTAGTAACATTTTATTATTTTTGTAATCTTAGTAATGGGTTGAAACAATTACTTTTACTCATGGGAAAAAACTTCTAAACAAGTTTGAAGTTGAAAATGGTTTCTTCTTTTCCAATTATAGCCAAAGAAAAGTGAATGACCCAAAGAAGAAATCTGGAACCATGAATCGGTTGGTACAAATTTTGACCCTCCCCCACAAAACACATTGAGAATTAAATTGAACCCCATGGTTGTCAATTTGAATGGAAAAATGTATCACAACATTGGCTCTATATAAGTAAAACTTGTGTCCAAAAAAAAGTTTTTGCCAGAACAATTTTTATATATTCAAATTACTATATTAAACTATATAAGTTTATATTATTCCATTTTATAAAATTAAAATAAAATGAATTACCTATATTAGAAAACTAAATGCTTTCACTTATCAATGAAGTAAAACAAAATAAATTTATTTTATGAAATTCTCATCAAAGTGCATCATGGATAATCCATAATTTACTCCATACCGTGAAAGATTTGTTGCATCCTTATAAAACTTCTTTTTACAAAGGAAGGAAGAGAACATCATACTACAACCTTGATTGAAATGTGTGTTTTTTAATGAATGGCCTCTCCAAATGACATATTATATTTATATGGCCTTTTAACTCAAGTCCTTTGGAATAAAACTTCACAATTTCAATTGCACCATTGATGCAACATGTTAACCTTGAAAATTTTGGTACATTTCGAAATGATTTCAGGTTCCACCTTTTGTTTGTTTCCTAAGTTAATCACTTAATGAACTTTAGATACCTATTGCGGACACATGTTACTATTGAGTTGTGTGTGTCATTGTTAGTAGGTCATTTTGTTTCACCTTTGGTTTTGAGAATACATGATCAACTAAAAACACTGTAAATGAGTCTATTGTAATCTTTTAATTGGAAATTAATCTCCTTAATAAAAACATATCTTCTAATTGAAAATTAAAGTGTTTTGTAAATTCAATTACACCATTAACGCAACATGTTAACCTTGTAAAATTTTGTATGTTGCAATACACATGGCCTAACATGAATGCATAATGCTAACACATGTTACTTATGAGTTGTTTGTGTCATTGTTTGTTAATGGATTGTTTTGTTCCATCCTCAATTTTTAAAGAACAAATATGATTAACTAAAAATATTTGTAAATGAGTTTATTGTTATCTTTTAATTGAAAATTAAACTTCTAAATAAAAACATATCTTTCAATTATTTTAATTGAAAAATAATTTTTTTATTAAAAACATTATTATTAAAGAGTAATTTTTTCACTAAAACATTTTGTAAACGGTATAATAGGTAAGATAAAAATTCAAAACAGAATTGGAGATGCTTAGTATCGTTTGACCAAACCATTGACATCTTTATTTCAATGTCCCTTTAAAGGTACCAAGTTTAGTTTAACTAAAATCATATGGATCTTTATTTCAATGTCCTCTTATGGTAGGGCATGCACAGTTTTAAGATATTTTATCACATTTAACGTATTTCAATTTTATTTAAAAACCACAAGCCATACTCATTACGATATTGCTATGCATGTTATTGTTGTACCACTTTGCAAGTAGCATACAATTACATTTGGGGTGGTAATGCTAACCAGTAAAAGTTACATTTGGTGGACGGGAAGGTACTTTCTAGAGTTTTTTCACTTGGCAGATGGAATCTAAAAAATTTGGCGTGGTTTAGTATTTTTTTTAGAATAAAGACCCTGTGGAATGTTTTGAAGAGTAAAGGTCTATGGTATCAGGCTATATAGTCCAAACATCTAAAAGATGTTCCTTTGAAGAGTTGGCTCCAACAAAATTGTTACTCTATTTAGAATACCTCACCCTTTTGGAATGGTTTTGTTCGTGTTCTACCTTGGATCAGTTGTATGGTAGGATGGAGGGTTGGTGATGGTGGCTCCATAAAACTGGGTATCGATCATATTGTTGGACTGAACTCAAACTTTATCCTTTCAAATGACCTTCGTGTGTATCTTAATGACTATGGAATCTACACTCTCAGTCAGGCCCGCAATAGGGGTGATATGCCGACTTCCTCTTCCTATTGGTTGTCTGCAGAGGACCTTGAACTGGGAGGGGTCTAGAAAGAGGAATGGAATTATTATATCAAGGGACTCTCTCATGGAGGTATCAGACTCAATAATTTGGATGATCGTATTCTCTGGTTGCATAATAAAGTTAATGGTGAAGCTACTGCACAATTAGCCTATGATCTTATTGCAAACAATTTCTCTGGGGCTACTACTGACTGGCAATACAGACAGCCGTGGCTTTGGAAACTCCCACTAAAAATCAAGTGTTTCATTTGCCTTTGTGCGGGTAACAAAATTAGTACTTGGGATAATTTATCCAAATGCGGTTGGATTGGGTCAAACCATTGCTACTTGTTCAAGGATTCACTTGAAACAGTGAATCATTTATTTATTTATTTCTCTTTTGGCTAGGCCGTCATGTCTGACCTAGCCACCAGAAACGGGATGATTATTAATTGGATGGATCTCTCACTACTGGAGAATTTAAATCATTGGACTTTGAAAACACATAACCTATTGTTTTAACCCATATTTTACATATGGAATACACAAAATCGAGTTATTTTTTATGAACTCGTGCCAAGGGTGGAAGCTGTTAGTTATTGGATTCTGGATCTTGTTATTTCCTTCCCTGTTGTGGTAAAAAATATTATTCCTCGGAACATTGGTCCTACTCTGGTTGTTTCGTTCCACTCGGGCTTCTTTAATGGAGCAACAACTTCAAGTGTTGGCAGTTCAGGTTTCACATTACACATCACTCGTCCCATTACTTGTAGGTCAAACTGGGTTGTGGTGTCAGCACCAATACACGAGCTGAGATGTTGGCCCTTTGGTATCTTTTGGTCTTTGCGGCTTCTTTGGACTTACCCTCTCTCATTGTACGGGGAGACTCACAAGTTGTTATAAATTGGGAAAACTCAGAGGCCTGTTTAGATGTGGTGGATCTGGTTCATTGGTGTTAGCGCATAGTAGAGATAAGATCCTCCTTCCTCACTTTAAACTTTTTGCACATATACAGGGAGCACAATTCGAGTGTTGTTGCTTTATCCAAGGAAGCACTTACACTAGAGATGGGGAAACTCTCCTCTTTGGAAATGATGGAGGGAGAGTTGATTGGGAGTGATACCATCCTGTTTTTCTAATGGATGTGTAACTCATTTCTCTTTCTGGTTTACTCATCTTTATTTGTAAAGATTCGAGTTATTTTTCTTTTTAAAATCCTATGCCTTTGTTTTGGATGAGTATATTACTCAATGGCATCCATTTTGCCTTAGCTCCGAGGGGTCTTTGTTACCCCTCAAGTGTTTCCTCAGATAAAAATTTAGTGCTTGATATGTGCTTATTGGGTCTATGTCGAAGGTTTTCTATTGGGGATGGATTACTGGCTTGCTATGGGTGTTGATATGGTATTTTCATGGGCTTTTATTTCTTATTTTTTATTTATTTTGGATTATTGATCTCCCTCTTGATGGGATCTTTGTATATGATAGAGTTAAATGATACTTTGTATCATAATTTTTGTATTTGTTCCCTTTGATTCAAATAAATATCAAAAAATTGTCATTTTCCTTCTTGAAAAAAACATAAAATTAAAATTTTAAAATTCAAAAAATATGAACTTGCAAACTAAACCAACAGATGTCTTGAATGTGACTCTTCCATAGGGGAATGTGAATAAGATTACATATATTGATAACATGATGCACCATATTCCATGAGTTTTCTTACATGTAGAATCCCATGTTGGGCCAATAATTCGATAAAAGTGAACTTACTTCGAAAGACATCCATGCCTAATATTAAACATCTTTTAAGAAACTATAAGTCATTAAGAAACACATTTTATTCTCATAAAATTAAAGTCCTTAATCCATTCATTTTGAATCAACTTACCTTATAATGGATTAATGCTCATTTACCAAGCACCCAAAGGGATCCAATTTCTTGAATATATGTTGGAGTAGGGTCCCGCAGCTATAGAAGAAGGCTTAGCTATGGTGTACGTGCTACAGAAGTTCAGACACTATCTATTGGGAGCCTCGTTCAAGATGTTTACTGACCACTCTGCATTGAAGTACCTAGTCAACAAGCCAGTGTTAGGGGGGAGAATCTGCAGATGGTTACTCCTCTTCCAAGAGTATGATTTTGAAATCATTGTGAAACAAGGAAGACTGAACGCTGGACCTGATCGTCTATCACGGATAGATTCAGGAGAAGAACCAAGTAACCTCGAAGACAATCTGCCTGATGCACAGTTGTTCTCTATACAGATCACAGATGATTATTATGCCGATATTATTCACTTCCTCTCCACAGAAGTAGCACCGGATGACTTTACCAAGCAGCAAAAGAAGCAGTTGGTTAAAGCAGTAGACTTTACCCTTATCACAGGACACCTATACAAATTAGGTCCGGATGAAGTTCTGCGCATATGTGTGATGCCACATGAAAAAGACGCTATTATCAGAGAAGCACACTCAGGAATCGCAGGAGGTCATTTCGCTGGAAATCCGATTGCGCAAAAAATCTTAGAGGCAGGCTTGTGGTGGCCTACACTGCATAAAGACACCAAGGAATTATGTAGATGCTGCGATATCTGCCAGAGGGTAGGAAAACCCTCGCGACGCGATGAAATGCCGCTGCGACCGCAGGTCACGCTGCGCGCATTTGACAAATGGGCAATAGATTTTGTGGGTCCTATCAACCCACCGGGAAAGCGCACGGGTGCGAGATATATTATCACCGGAACAGAGTACCTCACCAGATGGGCAAAGGCCAAGGCAGTAAGAAACTGTGATGCTACTATAGCCGCACAGTTCCTCTTCGAGAACATCATCAGTAGATTTGGGTGCCCAGTAATTCTGATGAGCGATCAAGGCACACATTTCTTGAACCACACCATCGAGGCTTTAACAGAAGAATTCCAAATTCAGCACCATAAGAGCACTCCCTACCATTCACAGGCTAATGGTACGGTGGAGGCCTTCAATAAGATTCTAGAAACTGCTCTGACTAAGATCTGCAATAGCCAAAGGAATGATTGGGACCTTCGAGTTAACGCTGTATTATGGGCATATAGAACCACATGCAAGAAACTCACAGGACACACACCTTTCAGCTTGGTGTATGGACAGGAGGCTGTGATGCCTATGGAGTATATTCTTCCCAGTTTAAGAATCGCTCAGATTACCGGGATGACTGATATAGACACAGTGGAGGAAAGGTTAGCACAGCTGCTTACCTTGGAGGAAGACAGATTCATCGCTGGATTCCATCAGACAGTGCAGAAAGCACGAGAAAAAGCCTGGCACGATAGACACATTAAGAATAAGGATTTCCAGATCGGAGACCTAGTGCTCCTGTATGACAGCAAATTCATTAAGTTTCCAGGGAAGTTCAAAACACATTGGCTGGGGCCATACCAGATCCAACAAGTCACAGAAGGGGGTGTTGTTCAACTCAGTCAGCTGAATGGGGAGCTTCTTCCCACATGGATTAATGGCAGTAGGCTTAAGCTATACAGTGACAGCCTCCCCACCTCTCAGTCCTAGCATGAACATTTTATGAGAGTGCAGATGTCCAGTGTAGTTGAAAGGAGGCATCGCATCGGAAGCTAGTCTACACAGTAAAAAAAAAAAAAAAGGGAGTATTGTTTTGCGCAGATGACGTGGAGTCGCATTGTGGCAGTGCGATGTTTCTCCGTGCCACGTACTCAGTTCGCGACCACCAGAGAGAAAATTGAAGGAATAGAGGACTCCAAGATTGATCAAGCATTGTTTGACTCGGCAAAACGGCGCGCCGAGGAGATAAAGAATGAAGTCGCAGGACTTCAAGGCAGGTTACAGCGCACTTCGCAGGAGGCGAAGGATAAGCTACAACAAGAGAACCCCGCTGGTAGAGGCTCGAGGACGAGCCACAAGTGAGTGTTAGGGGACTGTTGGAGTAGGGTCCCGCAGCTACAGAAGAAGCTGCTAGATTAGCGGAAAGGTAAATTTTTGGCGGAAAGAAGACAAGGCAAGGCTACGACGCTGTAGCACGTTTCCAGCTGTAGAGCAGAGCTGAAAACCATGACTTGTAAGATAGAAAAGTCAAGGAGGCAACGGTACTCGAGCGTCCGAGAGAAGAAAGCTCAACCACTGCATTGAAGGCAGCGGCGGAAGATAGGAGGGCTCAGCAACCCTCATAAAGGAGAAGGAGCAACGAGGCTCAAGCATTGAAGACAAAGGACAGAGAGTGAAGCAGTGCACAGTACCCATGATCAGTGCTGGGAAGCATGGAAGACTGCAGAGAGTTGTGGTGTGACAGGAAGCGGCTACCTCAAGGACAGAGAGGACCGACTGTCACTAATTAGGGTATGGGTTTACTGTTGGGACAGGCCCACAGTGTTGTAATGGCGAGACCTTTGGGCTGCCTATAAAAGATTGTATTTTGTATTGTAAAGGGTTGGTTATAATTTGGTTCGTAGGTTGATTCTGCAGTTGGTTAGTTGATTATCTTAGAGGTAGACTCAGGAGTCAGTCAGACAGACTGTGTTGTAACGATCCAGACACCTAGCTTGTCTGTGAGTCATTTGAGTCTGTATGTAACCATCCATAGAGAGTGATAGAGAGGGAAGAATATATTGTAAAAAAGGAAATATAGAGATAGAAGTAGACCAGAGGTCTAGGAGAGATCTCGCGCTGCATATGTGGTGCAACAGACTGTGCTAACTTCCCTCAAGATATATAATAGAAGCACAGTTTGGTGGACGTATCTCCCATCCTGGGGGTGAACCACGTTAAATCTGCGTGTTATGTGTTGTATGGATATGATTATGTTTGCTTACTGTTATTGGTTATTATGCATATGATTTTAGTTGCAGTAAATGAATGTATGTATTGTTCAGCTCACGGTAATACAGGAAGATAGATATAAGTGAAGTATTTCAGTAAGTTGCATAAAGACTCCTTTATGTTTGTTTCTAACGACCGTTTAATCACAATATAACTTCTGGGAAGTTGAGTTTCACACGTCGACAAAGTCAACGCTAAGGGTGCAAAGTTGCGGAGGTAGGATATCGCAGAGAGGCGATATCGCACCGACAGAGGAACTGCGGTGCGTGATACCGCAAGCTGAGGGCTTAGCATTGAGAAGAGGTTGTGTGTGTCGTGGTGCGCATCGATGCGATAAGGTTGGAGATATTGTGAGTAAGTGGAAGTTGTGCGACGTGGGAAGAAACCGCGCAACTTGCGCATGGGTAAGTATCGCAGAGCTAAAAGAGTTGTGAGTAGAAGAGGACGTACGACGCGCAGAGATAGCTGACCTTGTGACTAGCAGAAGGAAGAGAAGAGAAGTAGGATGCACAGAACCTGGTCC
>LPNX010287779.1:70865-106592 GCA_001517045.1 Pseudotsuga menziesii | reverse complement strand
TATATATATATATATAATATATGAAATTTTATTTTTTAAATATATAGTAAAATTAACTTTATTAAAAAATATACTAAAAAAAATTACAAGTAAAAATATAGATCCTTCTTTGGGCTTGACCATCCAGATTTAAAATGAATCTATATTTCTCACCATTTGTCACATGGGATGGTCCTCGACTTGTTAGTCTCACTGTCCTAAAAACACATATGCAGTGTTTTATACTTATCAGTCTTGCGGTGAAATTTAAAATTTTTGTACAAACCAGATACAATTTAAAATTTATACTTATCAGTCTGACTATTTACTTACATTTGAATCTGGATTGGATTCAGGCCTGACAATTTACCAAATATCATATTGCCAGAGCATTTAATTCAATGCACTCTTACCAAATCTTAGATTACCATGACATTTCATTCAATTTAGTAGTTAACAGGAGTCCTAGGAGGGGCATAATGACGTTTTTTTAGAAAATTAAACCGTCAAAATGACGTTTTAGCAACAACTTCAACCGTTTAACAAAATGGTTTTGGCCAAATTTTACCCGTATTTGACGGGAAAAATGTGCAAAAATGGGCATATGCCTATCAAATTCCACCTCTGGTCCAAAGTCACAAAACACACTACCAAAAACTCCCCGAATATCATCCTTGATAAAAGAGGATATTAAAGGTAGGCAGGTTGTTTTCAGTTGTTGCCAGAAGGTAGCTGGGCCATCATTGGTGGATGACACATACTACACAACGCAACTGTCACATCCGCCACTTTCCCTTTGGTTATACGGACGCTAATCGCAATCAATATGTCTACTATAAAAACAAAAAAACAAATAAATCTTATAGGAACTTACCACCTGTAAAGACCTGCCTAGAACTACAACAATGGCTATCAAGGTAGGACTGATGGTGGTGGTGGTGTAGTTGTGCTTGGTGGGTTTTTTACTTGTGGCTTCATCTGGTGAGGCTCCCCATCCAAACTCATATCTAACTGCTGAAATTTACCTTGGACGGGTTTGCTGTGGAAGCAAACTCATGGTGAATTTCTTTAACATATCTACTTCAAACCTATAAATTAGTTGAAAATACATAGATGTAATTAGTTACTATGTTTGTGGAGAATGAAGGATGATAAACCCAATGCAAAATCATAAATAAGACCACTACAAAAGCTCTGCAAAATGATGGAATAGCCTACCCATTAGGAAAATAGACTCCATGGTTACGATTTTCATGAGTCTTTGAGCTGGTTAACATAAAACCAACACATTCTAAACTTCGAAATCGAACTGATATTGAATCACAGACGCCTAGCCCTTGGACTTCCAATAATTCTCAAATTGTAGAGACAACAGAGATTTTCCAGATGTTATTTTGTGCTTGTTTGAATTCTTTGGTTGTCAAAATATAACAAAAGCAAGAGTTGGAAGATTAAACGTTGGAAAGGAGGCAACTAGCGTTGAATTTTCCTCTATGCATGCTGCCACCTATCATCCATCTCAACATTAAATAACTCTTACGTCATGTCACCTTTATGCATTAATAACATGTGTCAAATAGTATATGTCATCTGCCTTATTTTTTTTTTTAAATAAGAAAAGAACTGGAATCAACCTAATCCATTGATTTAACTCGTTCTGTACATGAATAAAACCTGCAACCAACAGAATTACGGTCGCTGATAAGATTAAATTAAGTCCGTTGATAGGATTGCAACGCATGGGCAACAAAGCACAAAATTAAAGAAGTTGGCGCTACTCAACACATGGACAGAAAAATGAATGAAAACAAAGTCTATTACCCTCACCATCAATATCAACACACCGAGAGGAAAATCTGGACTCATGGCCAAAAGGGAAAAATAAAGATACATGGAGATTCAAAACAAAACCTGGACTCATGGCGTACCTTCAAATTTCAAATTTCGAAAGCTTGCAACCTTCAAATTTCGAAAGGACTTCCAGGCGTACTCTCAACGTCCAAACAACCAGCCACCGTCAATGTCTAGACAACCAATCATCGTCATCATAAACTTTTTTCTAACAATTAAGGTATTTCCCAATTGCCGAAATGACAAACCATACTGTTAAATACGGTGCATTATGTTCCATGGTTTTAAAAATTCTGCAAATTAGGATATTTTATAGTTTTAAAATCCTAGGATATTTTCTACTTTGACAAAGAATAAAAATATAGATGATATATGTTTTATTAAAAATATGATACATTAATTAATTTATAATTTTTTCTTTCCATTTTAGAAAAATGTTTTTTTTTTCATATTTAAAACAAATAAACTTTAAAACAAAAAAGAGACTTTAGTTAATATAATGATATTTTTGAAATAAATAATTTTTTAAAACAAAAGAAATTAAAATTCGGTTATGATGATGATGATTAACCTCCACTAAGACCAACTTTGGTCTATCGGACCTTGAGAAAGATAATACTTGGTTTACTTTAAAATATTGTTCTTGTGCTCAAAAATATTTCCAAAAAGCTTTCCAAGCTCACTATAGTGTTGACAAGTTAGGAGGTTATGAAGGTTTGTATTGTAGTAAATACTATGAAACTCATATCTAATGTGGGTGTAAGCAAGACACTCTAAGAGAAAGTGATTTTCATCCTCAAAGCTCATAGACTCACATAGATGACAAGCTCTTTCCACCCCATGGAGCCATGGAGTTTTAGGAATAGACCAACGCCTTGTTTCTCTATGGAGTTCATGTGAGTTCGTTCTAATTTTGTCTATATTAATTTTCTTCCGTGAGCTAGTTAGTACCGAGATATATTTCTGATCTTCCAAGTTAGGATTAATGACCTCCTTATAGTATCTTAATTTTCTCTTAACCGCTAAATTTTTCTCACACCAGAATTTCTCTTTAAACTTAGAAGTAATATTTTTGTTGACATTGTCAATGTTCTGTAAAATGTCATTTTCCTTAATTCCCCAATGGTTTAACCAAGCCATGGTATCTTTACACCAACGTCGCTTGAGGCATAGTTGGTTTTGACTTGATTTTAAAGCAATTTTAGGAAGTCTCTCATTTCCCATGTTATTTATCTTATGCTTGTACATGAGGTACCTATTCATATCAATGCTCCCAATGGGGGAAAGACTCACTTCTGTGAGAAGAATAGGATAAGGTGTATTGCTTTTAATTTTGAGGTTATAAGTTATAAACCGCTTCTGGATTTTCTCAATCTTCCTCCAAGATTCTCTAGAAATGTTGCACCCCCACACTTCACAACCATACAAAATAACATGGATAACAAGATTTTCAAAGAGGAACTTATTTTTATCCCACATGACCAAATTGGCTGATTTACACTTATCTGAAAGAAATAAAAATGATACTTTTTGAAATAAATGATTTTAAAAAAATGAATTTTAGTTATATAATGTTACTATTCAATCCCTTTCAAAATTGTTAAGAAGAGCAACGTATAATTAATCTCCTTTCAAAATTGTCAAGAAGAGAAACGTATAATTAAAATATAGTTTTTTAAATAATTAATTTAATTAAATATATGAGAATTATAGAAATACAAATTGTGGTAACATAATTAGTTACATTTGACTTTAATTTCTCCTTTATGATACAATCAATTGAGTTGCACCAAATTTACCTTTTCCCTTGCAAAATTGCTATTTTGTAATTTCCTTTCCATCGTTCATCACTCCAGAGGCATTCAGCATCTTCGAACCACATACAATGTTCAACACAAAGAATCTCCACCCATAGAAATTAAGAATCTCCAACCATGTACAACAATGTCCAATACCTTCCACCACTTTTAGCTCATTACACCCATCAACCCCTTCCATCACTTCCACCTCCAACCCATTAACACCTAGATACTAGAGTCGCTCTTTTATCTCATTGCACCCATCAACCTCTTCCACCACTTCCACCTCCAACCAATTAACATGTAGATATCGGAGTTGTTTACAATTACACCCATCAACGGCTATATGATTGGAGCCATGTACACCCATCAACACTAAGACACCAAATCCATGGGCATCGCTCCAACCCTAGAATGTTATTCAACTTTACACATCCCTTTGCATACAACTCGTCCAAAGATACCAATGTATCCATGCTTGGCGACTCTTCTAATTCAGAGCAACCTTCAACATGTAAGAACCGAAGCTTTGTACGATGAGTCAACCCATTTATCCTCTTCAGCTTCAGGCATCCCTTTGCCCACAACTCATCCAAATATTATGATGTTTCCATACTTGGTAGCTCTTCTAACTCAAACCACCCGTCAATAATCAACAACTGAATCTTTGTACAATGTGTCAACCCTTGTATTATCTTCAACTTCAAACATTTAGATGAGCGGAAGTCCTCCAAAAGTACCATTGTTTCCATACTTGGCAGCTCTTCCAACATTGAGTACCCATCAACATATAGACACCAAATATTTTCATAATGCGCCAACTCTTGTAACCTCTTCATCTTCACACATTCAAATGCACGGAATTCGTCCAAAGATACCAATGTTTCCATTCTTGGAAGCTCTTCTAACTCATAGTACCCATCAACATACAACCACTGAATCTTTGTACAATGCGCCAACCCTTCTATCCTCTTCATCTTCACACATCTATGTGCCTCCAACTGCTCCAAAGATACCAATGCTTCAATACTTGGCAACTCTTCTAACTCAAAGCACCCATCAACATACAACCATCGAAGCTTTGTACACTGCACCAACCCATGTATCCTCTTCAACTTCAGGAATCCCTTTTCCAACAACACCTCCAAAGATACCAATGTATCCATACTTGGAAGCTCTTCTAACTCACATCACCCTTCAATAAGCAACAACTGAAACTTCTCACAATGCGCTAACCCCTGTATCCTTTTCAGCTTCACACATCTAGCTGCCACCAATTCCTCTAAATATGTCATTGTTTCCATACTTGGAATCTCTTCTAACTCAGAGCACCCATCAACATACAACAACCAAAGCTTTGTACAATGTGTCAACCCCTGTATCCTCTTCAGCTTCACACATCTCTTTGCAAGGAACCCATCCAAAGATGCCAATGTCTCCATACCTTTCATCTCTTCTAATTCAGAGCACTCTTCAACATCCAAAAATTGAACATTTGTACAATGCATCAACCCCTGTATCCTCTTCAACTTCACACATTCACCTTCCCGCAACTCCTCCAAATATACCAATGTTTCCATACTTGGAAGCCATTCTAACTCACAACACCCTTCAACATGCATCAACTGAATCTTTTTACAATGCGCCAACCCCTGTATCCTCTTCAGATTCATGCATCCCTTTGCATACAACTCCTCCAAAGATGCCAATGTTTCCATACTTGGAAACGTTTCTAACTCAGAGAAACATCAACATTCAACCACCGAATTGTTGTACAATGCACCAACCCATGTATCCTCTTCAGCTTCATACATCTATCTGTCGCCACCCGCTCCAAATATACCAATGTTTCCATACTTTGAAGCTCTTCTAACTCATAGTACCCTTCAACATCCAACAACCGAAGCTTTGTACAATGCGGCAACCCTTTTCTCCTCTTCAACTTCACGCATCCCTTTGCATACAACTCCTACAAAGATGCCAATGTTTCCATACTTGGCAGCTCTTCTAACTCATAGCACCCATCAACATACAATTATCAAAGTTTTGTACAATGCAGCAATCCATGTATCCTCTTCAGCTTCACACATCTATGTGCTTCCACCCGATCCAAAGATACTAACGTTTCCATACTTGGAAGCTCTTCTAACTCACAATACCCTTCAACATACAACAACCAATGCTTTTTACAATGTGTCGACCCCTGTATCCTCTTAAACTTCACACATTCAGATGAGATGAAATGCTCCAAAGATATAAATTTTTCATACTTGGAATCTCTTCTAACTTAGAGCAACCATCAAGATGCAATAATCGAAGCTTTGTACAATGAAACAACCCTTGTATCTTCTTCAATTTCACACAACTAGCTATCCCCAACTGCTCCAAAGATACCACTGTCTCCATATTTGGCATCTCTTCTAACCCAAAGAAACCATCAAGAGACAACAACCTAATCTTTGTACACTGCACTAAACCCTAGATCCTCTTCATCTTCACACATCCATCTGGTCCCAACACCTCCAAAGATACCAGTGTTTCCATACTTGGTAGGTCTTCTAACTTAGAGCACCCAGAAAAAATTAGGAACTGAAGCTTTGTACAATACGCCAAACCATGTAAACTCTTCAACTTCACACTTCTAGATGCCTCCAACTTCTCTAATTATACCAATGTTTCCATGCTTGGCGGGTTTTCTAAATCAGAGCAACCAGACACAATTAGGAACCAAATATTTGTACAATGCTCCAACCCATGTATCCTCTTCAGCTTTACACATTCATAAGAGAGAAAGTTCTCCAAAGATACTAATGTTTCCATACTTAGAAGGTCTTGTAACTGGGAGCACCCCATAATATCCAACATCTGAAGGCTTGTTAATGCACCAACCCTTGTATCCTCTTCATCTTCACACAATTGATTATCAACTCATGCAATAATGCTAATGGTGGCAACTGGAAAGGTGCTTGCAAAATGTTAGAGGTCTAACTAAAGAAGAGATATTTATTAATGACACTTTGTATTGCAATATTAACATCGAGTAAACCGACCAAGATAACACAACAAATATTTAATTACCTCTGTTTCGTTTTCCCATAATGCGATTAATTCGCTCCTAGAAAAGTGTAGATGCCTTAAATTCTTATTATAAATACACCATTTACTTATGATAAATACTCTTAAATTTACCATAATCTCAGCTTACAAGTGGATCACAAAATAAATTCATTAAATAAAAGCATAAGAGTTCTCAATAAGAAAATATGGGTTCTTTCTAATACGAAGCTTAATCCAACTATGGGATAAATATATGTTTTCCCTTAATTATTTAGGATATAATTTACAACATATGGAATTTATATTTAGTACGCTATAATAACAAACCTTTATAATATCCACTTACCCTCCATCTTGGCTTACTATATCCACACCTCATAAAGTCATCATTAACAACATGTTTACTTTATGAACCACAAAGATCATTTATTGATTATACTACCAAGTTATTATCCTATAAATTTATTCTCATTAAGGTTAGTCACCGACAAAAGTCATATTCACTACTTATTCTTATATTAAAGAAACATATGAAGCATGCTTGATCCATGATAAAAAAAAACTCCTTAATAACCAAACAAATACTTATGCAATGCATAAGCAATAGATTAATTCTTTAACCATTACATACTACATTTTCAATCATTTAAGCATATCATTGCATACAATTTACACATCTATCACAATCATCTTTTAATTGTAAAACTTGACGAATAAAGATACCTAACTTTGGCAAGTCACTTATATGAAATAGATCAACATGGTGACGAAAGACTTGACTTCAACTTTCCACCCAACCAACTGGCTCTTTGTTCGGTGTAAATTTTTTCGCTTGAAAGCCACCTCGAGCTAAACATGAATCCACTAGATACATAAGTCCAAGGAACAACCCATGACAATTTATAATTACCATTTAACCTTGTCTTGTCTTTAAACATAATGGTTCACCTCTTGTAATAATAATTTCAAGTACATAATATTATTATGTCTCTATCGTCAAACTATAAAAACCCAACATTGTTTTACACGGTAGTCATTGAGATATATCATGTCTCAACGATTTCATATTAAATTAAGTCCAATGATTTCATCTTAAATTGGTTATGAAGAATGAAGTATTTATCTTTTTGTTTTTAATCTATCAATGATATGCCACTCCAAATTCTAACAAGCAACAGTAAAAACTACTTTTATTCAATGATAAACCTAATAAAAAAACTCTCGAGTCGTTTATGTCTATGGAGCGACCCCAATGGGCCCAATTCCATTGTCCTACTTTCTCCAAGCAGCCCTCAAAGAACTTCAAAACCCATAAATGTCGTCAACAATTTCAGTTTTTTGCTTAACGTTCAGCTATCGAAGTGCCTTCATAAATCTTCATTATTTCATTTCATTTTATATGTATACTGAATTTATACATAATAAACATTTATAAGGCAACAATAATTTTTATAAAGTACTTTTCATTTATTCAACAATAATTTTTATAAAGTACTTTTTATGTATTCGAAAGGTAGAAATGGGAAACCTCAGATTCTTTTCATTTAAGAATTTTAACCACATTTCATGGCACTTTTGTGAAAGCTATGATATTATTTCTAAGTAGAAATGAGAAACTTTAGAATTTTTATCTTCTTTGAATGGATTTATGTCTCAATTTCTTTAGTCAAATCAATCTAGTAAGTCTACCAATATAATTCACAGCTTAGAAAAGTAAATAACATTACCTACATTTCTAAGTTGCTTTTACGGTGGATGTCACATTTTAACTAACTCCTAAAATTTTAAAAAATCTGAAAATGTATATATTTTTTCATTATAACACCTTACTAAATGTATATTTTTTTTCTAAAATTTGAAAAAACTCATTTGTAAATAAAAATTGACCAATTAATTTCAAAATGACAACAAAAATGACTCAAAATGAAAAATGGCATTACCAATAAATAAACTTTATGAAACAAAGATAATTTATATTTATTTAAAATATCTTCTATTTGTTTAATCAATTTTTCAATTTTTTCAATTTTTATTTTTTCATAATAAAAAATGAATTTATTTATATAATGAATTAATATTAATAACAAAATGAATTTGTCAAAGTTCACTAGGTCACTCGGTTAAGAAGTGGGTATTCTTAGAAAGGCACCATAGGTTCAAACCCCTTTAAGGGTGAGTTAGGGTTGATATAACCCATACATTTCTTAACAAAAAAATAACAAAATAAATTTATTTATATAATATAATAACTATACTAAAGCATAACTAAATTATATTATTGAAAATAAAATGATATATTTTTACCATATATATGTTTATCAATCAAATTTTCAAAAATTAATAATATTAACAACAAAATGAATCTATTTGTATAAGATAATAAATCTAAAAATGTTAATCGAAACAAAACAAAACAATTTTCTTTTAAAATGCATTTATCTCATAAATATAATATTTATAAATATATCATTAATAAAATTAATTATAAAGATGTAAATGAAGGATACATTACTTTAATTTATAATTCTTTATTTTTATTTTATAAAACTTATTTCTCAGTAATAAAATCAATTATAAAAATGTAAATGAATGATAAATTACTTTAATTCATAATTCTTTATTTTTATTTCATAAAACTTATTTCTTTACTTATAAAAATTAAAAAAAATTAAAACATAAAAAATTAAATAAATGTAAGTGGGATAATGTTAATTTTTTTGTTATTTAATAAAATGATTATACATAATTTTTAAAATACAAAGGAATTAATATTCAATTATATAATGTTATATTTAGAAATCACAGAATAGGAAATGCACAGCATAGGAAATGCACAGCAGAAAGACTTGCACAAACATACCTAGTAATAACTAATCTATCTATTTTATGAAAAATGATTACATACATAAGAGAAATAATTCTCAACAAACCAAACTTCAAATCCTAAAATTATGGATCTCAAACCATTTATCTATCTTAAGAAGATACACAAGAATCCAATCTCTAATGCAATGCCTATGATTTGGACATTTTTCCAACATCCTTTATTATTGGAAAAATATATTTTCTGTAATATGTAGCCTTAACATGCCTACTAGTCCCAGTGTCAACAATGCTTACACATTACCAAAATACTTTACAATTTAAATTTATTTTTCTTAAGGTTTCAAACCTTATACTCTTCAATCCTCCTTCTTATCCTCTTTAACTTGACCTTTGGCTTGCTTTTGTGAGTATAACATCATCACCTTTGTGGATTCCATTATTAAGCTGCCATAGATTTTCCTCATATTGTTCATTCACATAATGAACTGCAAATTCAAAATGCAGATAATATGCATTATCTATGCTCTTTGGTTTTCCTCTACTGTTAGGAAGCTTCTTTTTCTCATTAGAGGTTTCGCCTTCAACAATTTCTTCTTAAGGTTACAACTAGTGATGTTCCTTTCTTCACTTAGAACATCAACATGGATTTTAACTTTAAAGAACTTCTAGATTTTAATCTTTTTAGCTTCTTCCGCAGAATTCAATACCGCTTCCAATTCTTCATAAAACTCTTCATTTTCATTATTTATGCAGTGTTAAATTTCATTGTTTCAATAATATTTATATCATTGGCATCACCATTACATTGTGCAAATAATGAACCTTCTTCACAATTCATCTCATTTTAATGAACCTTCTTCCCAATTCATCTCATTTTAAGAACCAAATTCTTTTCATTCTTGTTTGTAGTCTCTTCAAGCGCAGTTAGATTTTCTTCATCATAGTGAGGTTGCGCAACCATTTTCATGAAGTTGTCCATATATGAAAGAAGAATTACCTTCAAACCACAGCTCTTCTCTCTTCACCTGTTGCAATGGCAACACCAGTCAGACTTTTTTTTCTCTTACTCCCGACCTCCACCCTGGCAGTGGTAACTTCTTTTCGCACAGGCGTTCTTGCAGTCTCTCCACTCCTGGAAGTGTGGGCTTCCCCACACACAACCTTCACAGATTTCACAGCTACTAGTCGACTCTTATTTGCCAATCTTCTTTATGGCAGAATTACAGCATTTTTCCTCTTCGCTGCTCAAACGGCATCTCTTACTTGCCAACGATCTCCTCATAGTGCGGCTTCACTTGAATTCAATAGATTCATTCCAACTCCTCCTTTCTCAAGGGATGCAATTGGTCAAACACAATGGTTACTCAATGGGCAGCTCGATGGTTTACTTCCATATGATGGTGGCTCTCCTCTACACCCAGCTCAATTTCCACAACTTCTTTGATTTCTACATTGAGGAGATCAAGGATCTCTGCCGATTTCTACATTGAATATCCTCCACAACTTTTTCCTTGAATCTCTGGTCCCTTTGAATTGACAACTTTCCCAGGAGGCAACCCACACTTACAATAGAGATCTGTCATTCTTTTTCAGCTTCCCACAACGACAGCTACTTCACCCTTCCACACAGACCTGGGTGACTCCACAATGACAGAGAGAGAAGCTCCTTCACACTAGGATAAGCATATCACTTCTGTACATTCCATGCAAGCACCAAATCGTACTGCACACCCACAAAACTCTAAGTGTTGAACGTGGCTCCTTCTTCTACACACAACATCAATGGGCGGTTATCTTTACAGTTCAGCAGCGGCTCCATGGGTCGAGCAACAACAACTACCTCAATAAGGTTTTCACTTTATAGTGCCTCACGGGCCCCCTTCACTTGGTGGCTGAATGTCTCTACTACACAGATGGCTCAACGACGGTAGCACAAGGCGTCCAAATCCTCGTTTTTCTCACAACAGCAATTTATTGTTGGAAATATTAATTACCTGAAGGTCTGTGTCTGATCTTAGCCGACTTTGTCGGAGTTTGTATCAGTCCAGATCTTGTAGGTCAGTTTGACAAGAGTGAAGACTCCAAGATTCGGCAATGTAAACCAGTTGAATTAATTTCTAAAGCTAAGTTTGTAAGTATATAGTTATTATATCCATTAATGGTGCAAGTCTGTAGATTCGCGTAGAAGCAATTTCAGGTTTCCTATAAATAAAAGAAGAAAATTGTAAATCAAGTTAGACACAATAGAGAACTCACAAGAAGAACTCTGGGTGAGAAAAAGAGAGAACTATGAGCAGAGAGTGAAGTTGAAGGTCAAGCTTCTGTGTGTGTGATTCTGTGTAAAAGGATCAGTAAGTGAGCTAACAAGTTTGGATCGACAAGTTTGTATTACATGTTGTTGCTTACGAACAAGTTATATATATGAAATAGTTTATGGTTGAATGCATGTTTATTTAGCCGCACAATATTTCTAGATTTACTTGTGTAAATGTTGTTTACATTTACCCTTTAAGTGAAAGATCAAAGAATCCATAAATATCTCACCCAATGAAAGTTCCAGGTTTTACAATAGAGTGGTCGACACAAGTATTTTTAAATGTTTGGTTATATGTTTTTTATAATTCTCTAAAATTGTTATTGTGTCTGCTTTTACTTCATCTTACTCACAGGTGAAAAACATTTCTAATTTCTTAAGTCTTTTAGACTAAGAAATATCATTTGTAAATTCCAACTAAAACCAAACTAGTCGAGCAAGTGAGTCCAAGTAAAATGGTCGAGTAAAACCAACAAATTGTGGAAGAGGTAAACCGACAGTCGAAGAAGTCAAGCCAACAAGTGGTCGAAGAGGTCAAGCCCACCAGTGGTCGAAGAGGTCAAGTCGACAAGTGGTCGAAGTAAAACCTGTGGGTTGAACTGACAAGTAATTGTTGGTAGAGCCAACAAGTAAGAACTTGTTGAGGTAAAAGAGTCAAGTTGAAAGTCCGACTATATTGATAGACTTGTCTAGTTAGGAGTTAGACAAGTTTCACCAAATAAGTAAAAAGAAAAAGAGGTCGAAGTGAATTTTTAATTTTTAATAATTGAGCGGTAAACTCAAGTTTAGTCGGCTTAGTTTTGGTGTTAGGAAACAAAATCTTATCTTATAAGTGGAAAGTAATTTTCTAAGGAAAATTAAAAATTAAAAATGGCTTCCACTTTTGGTTCATTGCAAACTCCAATTTTTACAAAAGAATTATGAATATTGGTCTCTAACAATGAAGGCTTTGTTCAGAGGTTAAAATGTGTGGGAGATAGTCCAGCAAGGTTATGCAGAACCAACAGATATGATAGCATATAACAATCTCACACAAGTTGAGAAAGATGCCTTGAGGGAATAGAGGAAGAAAGATGGAAAGGCTCTATTCTACATACATCAAGCCATGCATTAAAGCATACTCCCGAGAGTAGCAGCAACAAATAATGCTAAGAAATCATGAGATACATTGGAGACTGCATAGCAAGGTTTCGATAAAGTAAAGACATCCAAGGTGCAGATTCTGAGAAGAGATTTTGAATCTCTATCCATGAAAGATTCAGAGACTGTAGACATATTCTACACCAAAGTTGTTGGTTTGATAAACCAACTAAAATCCCATGGAGAAACCATCACAGACCAAAGGGTGGTTGAAAAAATTCTCAGAAGTATTCTCTCAAGATTTGAATCCTTGGTTGTGACCTTGGAAGAACACACATACATGTTGTTGTTTACCATTGATGAGCAACAAGCTTCACTCATCAATCATGAACACGAACTCAGCAGAACAAAAACATCATTGGAAGGTGCATTCGTAGCACAGCCATCCATAAACCGTGGTAGAGGCAGGGGGAGAAACAACTCCAGAGGCAAAGGAAGAATTTATTCCATAGGAGGACGAGGCATAAGTCCTATAAATGTTGCAGGTAGAGGAGAAAATCAGAACCAAAGTCAGCTAAGTGGCCAGAGGTTTGATAAATAAAAAATCCAATGTCATTATTGTAAGAAATTTGGTCATTATGCATATGAATGCATGAAGAAACAATATAACCAAGGAAGGCAAAGCCCAAATCAGTCGACCAACACTAGCACTTCGACAAGTACAATGTTAATGGCATCTACATCTCCAATTGAATGCAATGTTGTCCAAGAAAGTCCACATGACATATGGTACTTAGATTCAGGTTGCCGCAATCATATGACTAGTAATTTAAATTTGTTTTCTAGTCTAGATAATTCAGTTCAAACTGATGTTACACTTGGAAACAATGTCCAAGTTACTGTTTTGGGAAAAGGCACTGTTGATTTTCTAACCAAACAGGGGGAGAGTAAGTATATCCCTGATGTCTATCATGTCGAAGGCTTGAAACATAATTTTTTGAGCATTGGGAAGCTGATACAAAAATGCTACAAAGTCTACATAGAAGATAATCACTGCGTGATTAAAGACAAGCGTCCAAGCGACCAACTAATAGCAAAAGTGCCAATGACAAGAAATCACTTGTTTCCATTGAGGATAGTTCCTGACATGAAAGGGAAGACAAATACAGGAGTTGCATTCAAGGAAGAAAGTAAAGAAACAGTTGAGCTCCTCGACAAGAAAGAAAATAGCAGCTTTGATTTGCAAGCTGCATTTCAAACAGAAGTTCAGGATGAATCCTGGTTGTGGCATTTCAGATTTGGACATCTAAATTTTGGTGGGTTGATGCTACTGCACACAAAGAATATGGTAAAAGGATTGCCATTGATCGACATACCAGAAAGGGTTTGTGAAGGTTGCATTTTTGGCAAGTAGCATAGAGAGACTTTTCAAGTCAAAAATTCATATAGAGCATGCACACCACTTGAAATTGTGCACTCTGATATTTGTGGTCCAATGCAAACATCATCCATTGGTGGCTGCAATTATTTTCTTACTTTTATTGATGACTACTCAAGAAAAACATGGGTATATTTTCTGAAAAATAAATCTGATGCATTTAGTTATTTTCAGCAGTTCAAGGCACTCGTGGAGAACCATAGTGGACACCGCATTAATATCTTAAGGACCGACAGAGGAGGTGAATATGTTTCAAATGAATTTTTAATTTTTTGCAAGACCCATGGCATACAAAATCTATTCACTGCATGGTATACACCTTAGCAAAACGGTGTTGCTGAAAGAAAGAACAGAACCATCATGGAGATGGCGCGTAGCATGTTGGCAGCCAAGCATTTGCCAAATGAATATTGGGCTGAAGCAGTCGCAACTGCTGTATACATTATGAACTGATGTCAGACAAAGAGTGTGAAGAACAAAGTTCCTCAAGAAGCATGGACATGTATGAATCATAGTGTTTCTCATTTAGAAGTTTTTGGTTGTGTTTCATATGCTCATGTTCCAGATGAGCTGAGAAAGAAGTTAGACAAGAAAGGACAAAAATGTATTTTTGTCGGCTATTCTGAAGACACAAAAGCATACAAGTTGTATGATTCTGTCACAAGGAAAGTGATAATCAATTGAGATTTTCAATTTGTCAAGAATGAATCATAGGATGGAACTGTCGACAAAAATGTCAAGATTGTGTCGAATGTCGACAATGATGATATGGCAAAGGAAATGGTTCAAATATCACATGTAAGTCAACCGGTTGCAGCACCGTCGACTCCCATGACACCACGACATGGTTCATCACAAGGACCATAGACATAAGTTGCAGCTCAAGCTACACTGACAAGCACACCAAGAGGGAAGCAAACTCCATCAAGTGTAGCTTATGAATCAGTGCACTCATTGATTGCAAAGGACTAACTGTAATATTGGTCCATCTGAAACATGAAAAGTCATAATCTGTTAAAGAAACTTTATCAAATAAAGAACAAGAGATATGAAATAATATCTGGCTGTATTAAATAAAGTTTGCAAAAAATTACAAAAACCTCAAGTAAACAGAGGTATCTCCAGTCTCTTGTCTAGGTCTTTCCCCTTCCAAAAAGTTCCTAATACATCTGAAGTATACCCCTTAAATAGTTATTACAAAGAATAGATCTCCATCAAACTAGGATCGTAAAATACCAAATAAAGATAATAACCCAAAAAATCACGCCATTTGTTCCAAATCTCCAATAGTTCTGCTATGTTGGGATAATTGGTTGATTCAAAACCAAGTTGAGCATCACATCTATAAGTCTCTATTTAATTCTTAGCCAACTTATGCCAAATGCAGAGGTAAATATGGATCCTTCCCTCAAGGGAAATAGGTTTTCGGATTAACTGATCCACGTCTTCAATATTGATATGATCAAGTGCCTGGATTTTCTCCTTCGCTTCATCTCGCCGGTGTTTGACCTGTTCGATCATCAGTTTTGGCAGACAAGCGTTCTCGATAAGATTCACTATGGGAAAACACAATGTTTCCATGATACCATCTACAACATACCACATTCTTCCACACACAGCCTTTTCCTTTTTAATAGTATCCTCAATCATCTCATTAAGGTTGAGCCAATCCTGTAGTATAGATCTCACCGTTTTCAGCTGAAAGCTGCTGAGAATGGTAATGTTTTCTGGTTTGTCCTTCATATATCTTTGCCAATCTAAAATAGCATCATAAGCTTTGGAAGCTTGCTCTCTCTTTTCAACATGTTATTCAAGGACACCAGACATCTGACCAAAAGCAATGTGTGTTTCATAAATGGCATTCATAGTCTGGAACAATTCAGTTATTAAATCGTAATGCTCCTGATTTGGGTTAATAACTAATTCTTTAAATTCTTGTTTTGAAAACCTAGAGAGCGAAGATGAAGTTGCACTTGCATTTGCATCTTCACATTTCTTCTCAAGTAAGGCTATCATCTGCATCAAGGTAGCATTTGCAGTCTTCTCGTACTGCAACTCATCTTGAAGGGAAACATTATTCACCTGTGCTTCATTGTATTTGTCTTGTGATGTCTTCATAGATTTGCAATATGAGCTTCATGCTCTCTTTTGTTTTGTTCCAGCTCTTCCTTCAGTTTGCTTATCTCTTCTTTTCTTCTATAAAATTCTTTGTTTAGTGTATTCACAACATGAAAATTTTCACATGTGAATGCTCCCAAAGCACCAGCAATATCTGCAGCATCTAATTGTGGATCACCAGATTGCTGAGTCCAAACTATTTGTTTAGAGAGAGATGTATCCATATCACCTTGATCTCTGCTTCTATTTTTGACCTTCTTAACCACTGCTTTATTAGACTTACCGTAATGATAGTCTCCAAGAGAAATTACAACATCCTCATTAAACTCATCTCTTGACTTAGTAGTAGAAGAGGTTCTTAGCCACCGCGGAAACCAAAGAGCATGTCTGAGTTACAATGGGGAAAGGAATAGGCAAAGTAATGCGAGTAGCAGGTGATGGAGAAGGATAGTTTGTCACTACACCTGCTTCAGAAGTTGAAGAGATAATTGGAATGGTGGCAGTTTCAAGGATTGGAACAGGAATGCTGACAACAGGAAATGGTGATGAAGACACCAAGACCTTCTCAGAAGCTGATGATGATGGTAAATTAAA
The DNA here is from genome assembly GCA_001517045.1 of Pseudotsuga menziesii. Classification (NCBI taxonomy): domain Eukaryota; kingdom Viridiplantae; phylum Streptophyta; class Pinopsida; order Pinales; family Pinaceae; genus Pseudotsuga; species Pseudotsuga menziesii. The sequence continues at coordinate 89,536 of LPNX010287779.1, read as the reverse complement.
TGAGGGTATGTGCAGAGGGATCTTGAAAATTGGGGTTTCCTTAGCAGTAAAATGCAACATGGAAGTTTGAAATGAAGGAGGTATCATAGGTATGGTAGATCCAACAAGAAAGGTAGAGAGAGCTTTGATGGGTGAAAGGAGAAATGCTGAAGATGAGGAGCTTGTAGACACTGAGAGGGGGGGGTGAATCAGTGTAAAGTCAATTTTAAACCTTTCTTAGCTTATCACAGTTAGCTACCAATTCATCATTCCATCATTTCATAAACATCATTCACATAGCAAAAGCATTTCATTCATAAAGAAACACAACACCATTTAAATTTGTAATCTTTTATATTAGTTTTGGTCCGGCTACAACCGTTAGGCAAAATCAGCACCTACTGATATGAAGAGCGCCTACTCTTTATTTAGGACCCTGCCTGGTTTTCTTAGACCCTGCTAAGAAGGGTTTGAGGTATCCTAACCTCAAAAGCAAGACAAGCTTACATTTACAATTAAAGCTTACTGTTACATCAACTCATCACTTGTCTCTTCAATCTGCTGCTAGTCAATACTACTGATTACTTTCATTAATACTGCTGCAACACACCTGCTCTTCAATACTGCCAAGTTATCAAGGACTGCTCATCTCTGCTGTTGCTGGTCAGCTGCTCATCAACTTCTTGTTCATTTGCTCACTGCTGCTCATGAATCTCTAGTCAATCTCAGCTTATTAACCTCTGCTGCTCATCCTCTTCACTGCTCATCAATCTTCTTGTTCATCTGCTCATCATTCACTATTGCTGTATCAGTCAAGTCATCCAAGAAGTCTGCTTATACACTGCTCATGCCAAGATGTCAAGGAGTCTTCTCTGCTCGTGTCAATACTTCAAGGATATGCTCTATGTCACTTTAAACACTTGTCTCTTAAGGCTATCATAGTATGTCACTAGTTACTGTCATTACACATTATTGTCACTAACATGCTGAGGCTGTCATTATCATCAAGGTTGTTGTACTAGTCTTTGACTGTTGCACTATTAAATCAACTAAATCAATCAATTAAATGCCAAGCAGTCATCAACTGTGAACTACTTCCAATTACTGACTATTCATGCAACCAATATGTCGTGATTGATGTTACCTTTAAACACTGAAAACTTCATGCATAAATCAACTACACTCTCACACAGTTACAAGTCCAAATCTGCTCCAGAATTTTCAAGATCTGCACTGAAGGTTTCACACATGCCTCACAAGTTCTGTAGTTGTCAATTGTAGCTGCCTGTGAATGGCTGCCTAATGACTAAAAATAAAAAATTCAAAACAAGACCAACCTCTGTCAACCCAATCATGAAGGGAGATTCATTATCATCACAAGAAGCTGCTATAATGCTTCAGATAAGAACAATTTTTCTTCAACCTTCTGTCTGTGACTACCCACAACCTTGGTTGTCTCAGATGTATGTAAATTTCAGAGCCTGTGTCTTATGCAACCCCATCATATTCCTTAGTCATATTGCTATCAACGTCATATCACTCTGTCTATTAAGTTACTGTAAGTATCTCTGTCATCAATCTGTCCACTAGATTGTGGTTGTTGCTGCCTTTGGATCCTTTGGATGCTTGCCAAACATGTCGAGTACTTCAAGACATCCTTACACCTGTGAATGTGATCGCTGCTTCACTGTTGCTTCTATACTCTCCATGATCTTGAATTTATTCACCCAAAATACATATCTTCCATAGAGAAAATATACACCCAAATTCAAAAGAAAAGACTCTAAAATTCTTTCACATACCTTCTTCACATCTTCATGTCTGCTGCTGCAAAATTTGAACTGTTTTGAGCCCTTAATTGACCACTGTGACTGAATATAGAATAAATTAATGAATCCTTCTGTGATGTCCTTCTTCAATTATCTGTGTGTGAACTGAGTATATGTCTGCCTGAGTGAGAGAGGCAGACTTTACTGTGCTGGCAGAAATCTGAGTGTTGTATCCTTTCAGCAAATTCACCAATAGTAGATCTGAGTATAAGCTTGAAAATAGCTTCTAAATACTGGCTGACTATTCTGCAATAGACCTCGAACTTCTTGATCTCCACATCTTCTTCAGAACATCAGCAATTTTGTGCTTTCAACTGTAGTTAACTTTCAAATGCAGACTGTGTAAGATGCTAGGATTGTATTAAGACCTTCAAGGCTGTGAAAACTCATTAGAACTATCAACCTTCAATTTCAAGCCTGAAACTGGACGATAAATCTTCTTCACCAACTCTGATAGAGGCCCTTACATTAGATGGTTCTTGTAATATCCTTCAAATCTCTTCATAAATATCTGCTGTAGGTATGTTACTGTCACCACATCATCCTTCTGTCCATCACCATATCCTCATTCGGCATCATGTCTTCATCAGTCATATCACAAACTTGTCAAACACCTACAATATCATGTGTTTGTCAATCTACTCATCACTTCCCTTTCATGATCATGTCTTCAAGCTACTCATTTAAGTTTGCTAAGTTCAAGGATCAATCAACTTTCTTCGTAGTAGACAAGTGTAATAAACAAGTAACCATAGTCAACCAAACAATCCTCATTAATGGAAACTTTTCACAAGTGTCAGCTAGGCATACTCAGGAATCAAATTTCTCATCACTTCCCTTTCATGAGCATGTCTTAAAGTTAATTGGTTTCACGAATTGTTTCCATGTGTAACAAGAAAACTGATAAAAATCATAAAAACATATTGCTCAGACTGTCTTTTCCTTCTGCTGATGTATATTTCTTTGACACCCAAAGAGAAAACTCAGAACCACACCACCAAATTGTTCATTCCTTTATTTGACTGCTGCCGCCTCAAAATTCAGAACCCAAAAAAAATGATATTCAAAATTAGTTTATTGCTGTTGCCTCAGGATATCTTCATACCCAAAAATTAGAGCTTAAAAACTTCTGTGGCTGCCTCAGCCTTCACCTGCGTTTTTTTTTGAAGCTTGCTGCCCGAAAATCAGAGCTGCTAAACTTCTGTGGCTGCCTCAGTCTTCACCTGTGTTTTTCTTAATCTTGCTGCTCAAAAATCACAAAGCTATGTTAACCCCCGAATTTCCTTATTGCTGCCACGAGATTCTGCCTCAGTTGCTGCGGCTTTCCTCAGAGCTCTCCCACAAAATTCACACAATAAAATGAAATCGTGATGCCCTTTTTATACACATTTTTTTTTTTTAAAGAAACCTGGGCCGACATGCATATATTCCCTTTTTTTTATTCTAGGCCGACATCTAATAATATTTTTTTTTATATTGGGCCGACATCAAACAAATATTATGGAGCCGACCTATATAGTTGACTTTGGAGCCGACTTGGCAAAATTATAATATCTTAATGGGGCCAACATCACTTTTTAACTCTGAGCCGACATGCTAAAATATTTTGAGGAGCCGACTTAGCTATTTAAATAAATGTTTGACCATTAACCGCTTCGGTCACCACGAAATAGTTAATTAGGGTCAGCTGCAGCCATCAAAAACAAGTGTGTATTAACACCACATCATCATACCACAAAATAAGTGGGTACCAGATCTTCCTCATGCCCTAAGACCATCTCCAAGGGTTCTAAGACCCTATCAAAAGGCAGATGACCACAAAAATGGGTCATTGATGTTTCTTGAACCTATCAAGGGCTTCTCTGTCATTCACAAGGCTTTAAGACCATCTCCAGGGTCTTCAACATCATCAGTAGGGTATCAATGAACTCCTGTGGGGCTACTACAAGTCCATGTTGGCATCAATGACAATTTCATCAACAGAGCTAGGCATAGAAGTCGATTGCGGAATGCTAAAAACAGGGATGGAAACCTTCTTACCATGACCATTAAACAAATTTGAAAATGCTTGCAACTAGTCATCCACTTCTTCCAAAAACAGGCGCAGGAGAATTTTCTTCTTCTTCGACATTGGAATCAATTAAATTAATAGTAGGAACTGTAGAGGAATAAACCTGGGTCTTCTATCTTTTGAATGGATTCTCTTCAGGTGGATCATCAAAAGTTTGAGTAAGTGTAGCAGTTTTCTGAATATTAGCAACGGGATGAACAATTGCATCTACCTGAGTATCTAAAACATAAGTCATCATACTTAACCTTTTTTTAAACTGCTGGGAAGTATGCATCAAAGTTTTCATTTGTTGGGCAACAATTTCCTGTGGATGATCTTCCACGAGACCTTTACCTTTATCCTCAGATTAACCTGTCACCAATGATGGAACTTTGGTTAGCTAAGCTTCCTTTTCTTCATTGGTCTTTCTTACCTTTTCCAGTAGATCCAATTCTAATTCCCTGTAGCTCTAGATCCTATCTCTGAGCTCCTTCTGATAATGTAGGATAAGACTCTGTTCTTCTTTACTTTTGGTCTTGGCCAAAACCTCAGGAAAGGAATCTACTCCCCTGTAGACGAAGTCATCAGGGATATCTTCAGGAATAAAACCACCCTTGATATGGTTTTGCTTGAAGTGAGCATCAAGGAACCCTTTGGGATCATGTTGTCTCTTACTAGCAAAGCCAAGTTTCAATGAAACTATGTGCTCACTTAACTCTACTTTCGAGGTTGAGCTTGGGATGGCAGATGACCCAAGATACAAAGGGAATTTAGGACAACCTTTTCTCTTAGTTCCAATGAGTCTTTTGTAAACCCCTTCGGTGGCAGTTTGGAAAGACACCTCCTCAAGGACTAATCTGTCAAGGACAACCTTGGGAAACATGTGGACAACACTGCTACCCAAAATTCTGAAAAATGCAAAGGACTCACCAACATACCAATCACCCATTGTAGAAATGAGATTCTTAGCCTCAGTGGAAAAGGCAGGAGCCTCCTTTTTGAAGATTAGGAAATAAATGCGGCCAAGGAATTTTTCACAGATGTCATAGAACCTGGGTACGTAATTGGTATCCCACAAATATGCATGGTATATAGGCATTGGAGGTGTCGGTAAAGTCCAGATCCATCCCAAATTGGGATAGTGGAACTCAGTACAAAATACATCGATAATGAAGGCTGAAAAGAAGAAATTCAGTTTCTTCCTGGTAGTGGACTTTTGATAATCCTGGATGACCGTTCTAAGCTCTAGAGACAAAATAGAAGCCCATGGGAAGGATTCTCCTATGGTCAGGACATAATGAGCTATTCGAGCCTATTCAAATTTAGAAAAGGAGCAATTGGGGTGACTGTAAATTCTACATTGCATGGATGCTAGTAGAGAGTATGGTTCCCTAAACCAGGCAATGAGGTAAAGGTCATCATTCCTCTGAGAGAACTTGTTGGATTCGCTCATCTAGGATTTTAACATTTCATTGAAATTGAACCTGGACTTAGAATCTTTGGAAAAATCAGCGTCAAGGGGCTGTCTAGCCAATTTAAGACCATAGGCTTTGACAAATATATTGGGGCGAAAATTCGTGAGCTGTGACCCCGCACTGTCATTGAAGGAGAAATCTTTAGGTTTTTCGTGTTTAATAATCCATTTAACCGTGTCATTATAAGGAATGATAGCAGGTCTAGCAGCAATGGAATGGATTCCAGAGTCTTTAATTCTTTGATAGGCTGGTTGTATTCATGTATGTCTGAGAAGTCATTGTTGTCGAAAATGGAATATATCCTAGACCAATCAATTTGATAGGTTTCAGTGACTCTGCCATTGGTATCAGAGAAGATGCCAAAGTTTGGGTCCTTGGTCAGCATGTCTCTTTGAAGGTTTTTGCTTTGGGTAATTCAAGACATTTTTGGGAACCGAAAAACACTCTAAACCAAAAATAAAAACTAAAAACTAATTCAAACAAAATTACAGGAATCAATTTGAATGATGAAAATGACTACGACACTAACTTGTAATCAGACTGGACTGTGACGATGTTTCCTGGTAAAAATGAAAAGAAAATTCACGCAGCATAGTAATTCACAGTAGTAAAAATGGTATAGAAATTGTAAAATACCGACCTATATATATATTTTACAGGGTCAGTTAGGACCGTAGGATTAAGATAAATGAATGGTTGAGATTAAACCTCGCGAGATGCAGGATCTTATTACGAGATCTAAATTTTATTAACTATCCTGCAATTCGCATTCCGCAATTGCAGGACGTGGGATGACAAAAGTATCAAAGTTTTATTTAATCTCTCCCGCAATCTGCATCCCTCAAATTGTGAGTTGTGGGATGCGGGTTGCCGGATGAAAAAATCACAAAATAAATTATGATTTGCAAGATGCAGGTTGCCAGATGAAAAAGTTGAAAAATTATAAACTTCAAGATCTCACAATCCACATTGCGGGTTGCGAGATGCGAGATGCAAAATGAGGGATGGACATAATTATTTGAAAAAAAATGGTTTTTCGCAATCCATCAAAGGCATTCAAAACACACAAAAATTCAAAGAATTCAACTAAGTTAAATCATAGAAACCATGATAAATATTATGGGAACCTGCAAAAAAACTTGAAGGATTCATAAATATTACCTTGCATGTAACATTGGGGTTCTCATGTTTTAGATAAAGCATGGGATCTATTGTACCTACAACAATATACCAAATATCAAATTCCAAAATCCAAATAATATATGCCCAAGGTAGACTTTCTGCAATCCGAAAAAGTAAATTGATAATCAATATTTCATTTTTCGCTTTCCTTTCCCTCTTTCAAAAACAGAAAGTTGAAAGGAAAATTCATAAATTCATTATCAATTTATCGATTTACCTTTTCTCTTTCCCTTTCCATGGATTAGGTTTTTTCAATATTCATTCTTAGAGCCAATAGAGCCCGATATTACAAGAATCCAAGGAGTAACTCGTAATTTCACATAAAATTGACTAGGTTCTATTGCACTATACACTTGGTTTTATCTAATGAGTAACACCTACTAGTTAATACAAGGTACTATATAATAAGTCCATGGAATAACTCGACATGCATCAGATACTATTGGAAGACATGCATACATCTATGTAGCACCAATGATCCCGTGCTATCTAGGATCATCTACACGGACATAATGTGATGTCGGAATGAAAAAGTAACGGGTGAAAGGGAAAGTGGAAAGGTAAATTGATAAATTGATTATCAATTTACCTTTCCGCTTTCCATTTTCCAATGAAGAAAGAGTAAAGCAGAAAGGTAAATTGATAAATTCATTTATCAATTTACCTTTCTACTTTCCAATGCAAAAAGAGGAAAGGTAAATTGATAAATTGATTATCAATTTACCTTTTCGCTTCAGAAAGCCGAATACTATTCTAAAATTCTGTTGTTTCAATGTTGAAACATTAGCTTTCAACAGAATTGCAGAAAAATATAGGATATGAAATTGAATTTTTCTAATAACTTACTACGTAAGAGTTACTCTTTTTTTTCATATATACTTTCTCACACTACACTTTTTTATTCTATATTGTTATTTTCTTACAATTATCAAGCTAGCACTTGAAAAACAAAATTTACTCGAGTTATATTATTTTAAACTACATTCTTTCTTCCCCATATGCGATGAATTAACATTTGTTTTTTATCTTCTGCTTTATATCCATATAGTTTACAATTAATACATATAGAAAATGTGTCGCTACCAACAATCAAAGCTTCGAGGTGTTTAACAAGTTTAAAATTTTCTTGTATGCATTATGCCAAATCATGACAATGAACAAGCCAATGCACGAAGAAGAGTTTTATATGCACAAAACCAAGATAAAAACAACAAGAAACAACGTCTTCTTTACAAGGCTTCTTGTCTGCATGTGGATATATCTTCTTCAATTTCTCTTGCGGAACCTATCGACACAACTTCACTTCCATCTCTTGTAGAAAATCCATTGAACAACCATCTCAATGATGCACATCAACATTTTCGTAAAAGAATGGACCAACTAGCTGATATGAATGTCTGCTCGATTTGTAAAGAATTTTACCCTGGTATTGTAACAAAAACATTCCATGGTGCATACGCTTGTTCTCATTGTATTCTAGAACGAAAAGGCCATCAATTTTCATTGGAAAACAATATGGATCTAGGAAACCAACCAGTTGTCCTTGCAGTGCTTACACAGGTTGAAGAAATGTTCATTAGTCGTGCTAACCCAATCTTGCAAGTGACACATTCTCATGGTGGTCAATATAAATACTTTGGCCACACTATTTGCTTCCCCCAAGACATTTTCAATCTTTCCACATACCTACCACATTTAGTATCAGAAATCGACATCCTCGTTGTTTGGAAATGCAATTCTACAAACAATCCATATGAATTGTTTGTTAGTCAAACACATGTTCTTCCTGCCCTTCAATTCAAAATGGAAAATGACCCATACTATAAGGATGTACAAGTCAACCCAATTGCATTAGCTTCTTTGCCTCTTATTTCAATAGACATTTCACCTTTTATTCTGCATCTTAATAGCAATGGTGCATTATCTCTTCGGAAAATTTTGTCCTGTACAAATCAACCACCAGATTCATTTGAACCCTATGAATTGGAATCCTCGCCATTTATTTCAACTCAAACTAATGCTAGAACTGAAGTTGAAGAAATTAGACAGTTGTTACACATACCAAATATCCCACTACCACCTTCCATTGATTGGCCCACTATAGAAATGTCCCCTATCAATGAGTACAACATAGAAGGCCTTCTTTCCATGGATTTTCCAACTTTGTTTCCCACAAGTACAACAATGTTATTACAACCACGCATTCATGAGGTTGACATGAACGAATATGCACTTCACCTCATTCACTATCATGACAACAGATTTGGCCAACATCCTCGCTTCCGATGCTATATATACAATCTAATTATGTGTCATCGAAGTAATACTACTGCAGCTGTTTTTGTAAAAAAAATCTTGAAAATACACTACCTCCTACAATATTTGAGCTTGTCAACCAATTAGAAGACATGCCTAATGAGAAAATTGGTGAAAGGTTTGCAAGGTTTGGGTTTTCATTACATGGAACACGTTTGTATTGGAACAAAAGTAGAGCTGAACTCATAAATATGATCAATCAAAATGGCCAGATTTGCATGCTCTAATGCCTGCTAAACGTCCTTCTAGTTTACCTCAAGAATATCATTGGAAGGTTCACAACATCATATCAAATCCACATATTGCATCACAGTACATGCACAATAGATTCAAAACATTTCTTTAAGAGGTGCTTCAAAAAGGTTTTCATATAACAAATTCTTGGTGCAGGTAGTATACCATCTATTCCTTCTTTTTTTTTCTCTTCGTGTTTTTCACTTTATACAATCTATTTCTAATATATTTTTTCCTCCCATGTAGATATCAATGAAAGCATAGAGGATCCACACACATTCATGGTTTTATTTGGTTGGAAAATGCACCAAATATGGATACGTTAGATTGGGAAGATGACGTTGCAATTGAAGCTGCAAATTTTTCTTTTTGACACATATGTGAAAGCTTGGAATCCTCGTAATTACTAGTTGTCCACATCTGGGTCACACCATTCTACTACAAATGATCCATGCAGTCTCGCATCACCATCGATATTTGCATCAAACTACTCAGCTGACTATGAAGAACCTGTCAATTTTGTTCAAAGGCACACCAGATGTTCAGAGTCAACTTTCCTTCACAAAAAAGGAACATATGTTCAATGCCTCTATGGTTTTCCATATGAGCTACAAGCTACTTATTTGTTATTCATTGATCCAAATGGACAGAAAACCTACAATCCTGCAAGAAATGATCCCCTTTTAAATATTCACAACCCTACCATGCTTTCAATATGGAGGGCTAATGTTGATTGCCAACCTGTTCTTTGTAAACATGTTGTTCTCAAATACATTTCAAAGTATGCATCAAAAGCAGAGCCAAAATCAGAAACCTGCCATGCAATTCTCTCTCGTCTTGCAAATGTTGCACCAAGTGACAGCCCCATTCTTCAGCCACTTTTCAGCCAATCAAACAATTCCTTGCACAAATATTTGTAGAAAGAGACATTAGTGCACAAGAGACGTGTCACATGCTGCAAAAAATTCCTCTTGTGCTTTGTAGCTATCACTTATTTTCCCTAAACGTGAGCCAAACTGTCTTCCATTGTGTTTCTAATGACACTAATAACACCCCTGCAATGCCCCCCTTCATTTTTGCTTACATGCAAAGACCCATTTATCTTGAACATCTAACTCTGCTCGAAGCTGCTTGTTCTTGGTCTTTCTCACCTAATAGGAAAAAAATCCATGGAAACAAAACTTGTGTGACAAGATTGTTAGAGTCTATCCACATTTCACTTCCATTCCTCCCTCTTATTCTTCATATTTTGAACCATTTTGTTGGAGTGAAATTCTTTTATACAAACCTTTTTGGTCCATCTCTCATGATATTGGAACCACAACTTCTAAAATTATTTCTCATTGGCATCACATCAAAGGAACATATTTTGTGTGGCGTGTTCAATGTGCAGAAGAAGAACCCTCTACACTTATATTCGATGATTCAAACTCCAATGTTATTACCTTTCCATTGCCCCATACCATGGATGAATGGGAACTTGTCTCTCAAATGCATCCAGGAAATAACATCCAAGTTGATCACCCTGAAATGCTTGGGCATCGTGAATTTGATAAAAATCACAATTGGTCAAATAACAATATACCCACCCATTTGCATGAGACAACAACATCATTCATTGAACTCAATCACTTGTCCATCCAACTTACATGAAGACACCCCATCCTTCTCCAATTCACCTAATTCCTTGTCTCCCACACAACGCATAGCCTTTGACATTGTCATGTCCCATTTCAGAAACACTACATATGCTCAATCGCTAAAACTAGTGATTCAAGGTACTGCAGGCACCCAAAAATCTTACCTCATATCTTGCCTGAAATTTGCACTTCAAACTGCATCTGAACAAAATCCCTCCCCACTTCTTCTCCTTGCTCCAACTAGTGTTGCTGCTTTTAACATACATGCATCAGCAATACATTTTTCTCTTCGAATACCCATTGTTGAAATGTAGCCTCTTGAAGGCCAATCCCTTTCAAAATTTCAAGAAGAACTTCACCATATTCGCTATATTCTCATAGATGAAATGAGCTTTATTGGCCCAAAAATGTTAACTCAAATTGATGCACGCTTACGTCAAGATTTCCCCTCGAAATGTACAATCCCATTTGGTGGTTGCTCCATAATTCTTCTTGGTGACTTTGGAAAAATGCCTCCTGTAAAGGACATTCCCATGTATGAAGGCTCATCCATTGGAATTGTTCTTTGGCGTACATTTGATACTTTTATCACGATTGAAACAATTTTCCGACAACAAGGAAATAGTCCTTCTCAAACTTCCTTTCGGAAACTCTTGCTAAACCTTCAAAATGCAAACCCAACTATTGAAGACTAGGCACTCCTAACGAGAAGAAAAACCTCATGCCTTTCACATGTCGAAAATTCTTCATTTGAACAATCTATCCACTTGTATCCCACAAATAGTTCCGTTGCACTGCACAACAAACACATGTTGAAACAACTTAATATGCCAATTGCACATTGCTTTGCAGAACAAAGGAACAAAAATGCCCGTCAATTCATTGATTGCGAACAATTGGCATTAAAGGTCCTTCTTGTTGTTGGTCAACAAGTCATGTTAAATGCTAATTTATGGGTCCAAGTAGGACTTGTTAACGACTCACTTGGAAAATTCATTGATATTGTCTACAAAACAAATGATAAACCTCCTACCTTGCCATCATTTGTTGTTGTCGAATTCCTCCATTACAAAGGACCCTTATGGGATGCTTCTAATCCTACTTATGTTCCAATATTTGCAATAACAAGAGGATCCCATAGACAACTACCACGTCGTATGGCATGGAAGTTTAACAATTCAGAAAGCCCAAGGTATGACCCTACAAAATGTAACAATAGATATTGGAAATATTGATAGACAAGGGCTTACATTCACTGCAATATCAAGAGTTACATCTCTTTTAGGCCTACACATTTCTCCACCTTTCTCTTTTTCCACATACTCTCGAATGCAAGGCAATTGATATGTCCAACGTAGGAAACAAGAGCAAAGCTTACTTGCTACAAAGTATTTAAAACCAAATTGTGGTTGAAGCTTCTCATTGTTTGCTATATAAATGTATTGTTTTTCTTTGGTCACTTGTTGATGTAAAATATCTACTTTTTTTCAATAAACATCCAAGAAAATTTGAAATATTTGGATTCTAGACTAAATTGTCTCAACAAACTCAAATAGTAACTATGAGAGTTTTTAAGTATCCCAGTTATAATTAATAATTGATAGCTAAGAAATAATTACTCAATGCAAATTTGATATGTCAAATTTGTAATGCAAACTCAATACATAAATCAACACATTTAATACATCCACAACCTATAATCAATATACCACAAATACTGAATAATAACTCAAAATCACTAAAACAAATTTAATAAAAAACTATAAATCATTACATAACTAATAGTGTTATCTTATTCAATTGCAAAGCATTACAATGTCGTTCTTCAATACTGATCATTGCAAAACTGTTCTTTAGGGTTTCAATGATCAAATTGCCAATTGACTATATCCATATCCAGCATTAAACCAGGTTTCGATAATTGAAAAAGATAAAGGTAAAAGTGATTTCTTTTCTTAACACATAACTATTCAAGCTAGCATCGGTCTCTACAACCTGCTTGAAATAAATCTCAAAGAAGATATTGTATAAGGTTTATGAACAAGCTTAAAAATATTCAATACATCCAAGAAGTAATACTAATTAAAGACAAAAACATAATAAATGACATAATTTAAACAAAAACATTCAATTACTATATATGAAATAGAAGAAAACAAATTTATATATACCAAGTAACATTGGTTTAATATACCTGAAATAATCACCAAGCCAATAAAAATAGAAGAATAACTATAATTTGCTAACAAACATTTTACAAACAACCACAAAACAAAGCACAAATAATTGTAATTTCATTAACATGTAGGACATTCGCACATTCTTATGTTTAGTGCCCAAACAACTGATTTCTTCTACTAGCCAAAATTTTCCCTTTAAATAACATTACGAAGTATTACAACAAATAAATATTCCCAACATGTAGGATTCCAAGATCAAACAGTTTAATTTCGACCAAGGACGGAATGCCACTTGGCATCTAACTCCATCAATAAATCAATGTCCTGGGATTTATCCTGTTCAAAATGAATTTGTGCCCTCGAAACCTTGGAGGCAATCTCCCTCTTCTTCACTATTTTCCATTTACCAACATAAACCTCTATCTCAACTATCGTAGAATAAGTTTTCTCTATCTAAATCGAAATATCTTCCAGCTTAATCTGAGTGAAACCCTCAATTATCTTCTTGGCAACAACAAATGATTATTTAACTTCATCTAATTTTAGCTTGGGTGTAGATGCTTCTTCAATCGCTTCTAGCATAGCCAACTCTAAAAAATCGAATAAAACATCTGAAGCTTTCCACCTATGCTTGCATGATTCCTGGCCATCTTCAATGATGCTTCATACTGCATCGCAAAGGCTTCCCCAAGTTTCAAAAGTCACTTCAACCTTTTTAACATGAACTTTATCCATTATTGGAATATCCTTTGCTTTGTCTCTCATGTGTATTTTCTAGCCAGTCACATTTTCCAATGCCTTGATTTCCACAGTTTTCCGAGTATCATGATCCTCGATAACATGTGACTATTCTTCAAATGTTTTGTACAGTTCATGTATTTCACACAACGCTGTATACAGGCTAGTCATGCATTGATGATACTGCTCATTTACCCTACAATCCAACTGTTTAAATTCTTCAACTGTTAGTGTTGAAGATGATGAGGCAGCTGAAGATATTTTTAATTGTTTCAGTTGATTCTCTAGGGTATAATTCTAATCATCTTGTTGCTTGTTGACAACCTCTAATTTATCAAGTTGTTGCTTCAGACTGTCAAATTTTTTTTCGATTTTGTCTCTTTATCTTGATGCTCTTCTTTAAGCAACTTAATATCCTTAAGGTGACATGCCTCAGATGCATCCAGATCCTTTCTTACTTTCTGTAGTTCCTCTTCCTTAGTGAAGAGATATTTAGTCAACTGCAGCACTGAGTTATAGTTAGCACCTGCAAAAACTCCAATAGCAGCTGCGGTATTTACTGCTCCTTGCTTTTCATTAGGAGCATCAGTTTTCCAGACAATTTAATCAAGGGCAGGCACATGTTTGAGCGTACCTTCTCTTGTCCTCTTTAAACCTTTATTCAAAATGGATTTCTGCTTCTTGCTCCAACAATAATTCCCTAAGCTAACAACTGCATATTCTCCAAAATCTGCTATCTCTTTTGTAGATGAAACAACTTCTTTTTCGAGTGAGCTTGTTGACTGAGGTTGTGATTGTGACACCGAAATTTCTACATTAATTTATGATTGTGACACCGTAATTTCTACAATACGAGGAGAAATGTCCAAGGCCGAAGGAGAGAATATAGATATAAGAGAAGTGGAAGAAGGAGGAATAGAGCTCTTAGTTTCTACAGAATGGATAGTAGCCACAGAAGTATTTTCCGCTTGGGAAAAAGGAATACGAAAAGATGTGGTGGGAGGATCAGATGTATGGGGAGTCAATAAAACACATGGAGAAGGAGGGGCAGTATCACTAGCCAATTCTGCTGATACTAATGGGTCTTCACAAGTTTCCTCAACAATAGGCTTTAAATCTACATGGGAAAAAGAGGACTTAAAAAATAAAGGATCAAAAAGATCTCCTGAAAATTTGAAAGAGACACAGATGATGTCATTAAGGTAACAATATTGACAGGACAAGTGGGGTTTCCAGTCTCCTCTAGATCACTATCAATATCATGGATCTCAATATTACGCTTAGATTCAAAGTCAACTTGTCGAATGAGAGAATCTTGGAGAGGCAATTTCTCTTGAAGGATAGGTGCACCTATCTCCAACCCATGTTGATCCATGGCTACCTACTAAGGTATTTTCTTTATTTGAACCACTACAATATGAGTTTTCTTCTTCTCTGTCTCAGCTTCAGCCTCCTCAACATATGTTCGAAGTTGAGAACTGAGCTTTGCTAGACCTAGTTTAATTGTTTCCCCTCTTTTAAGAACTTCCATCTCTTGCAAAGATTGACCACTGCCATAAGTTTATATCATAGCTTTTCCTTTCTGCTTTGACTACAATGCTGAGGAAGAAGCTGTTGTTCCTTGTTGTCTTGCTTCTCTTTCCATGTTTTCCCTATCAAGCTTATACTCTGCTTCAAATTTCGATCTTCTTTTACGAAGGGTGGTTTCTTTAATTTCTTTCTAGTATTTGAAAACATGATATTTTACCTTTGGATCAGTGATCTTATCCAATGCTTGTCGAAACTCAAAAAATCCCTTGTACATGGAATCATCTAGAAAATCTTCATGTATATAATTCAACTTAGCCTTTTCTTGAGCAAAAAGGCTAACAAGAAAAGCGTTAGGATCATGCATCCTTTTGGAAGTATCTGCCAGCTTCATAATTGTAATCTCCTTTACAAGCATAGTTACATGAGCATAATTTAGTATAACCAAACAATCTAGAGAAAAAGGAAACCTAGGCCAACCCTTCCTCTTGTTCTTTGCCAATTTTGGATAAGCACCATCAATAACCGTTTGAAAATCAAATTCCTGTAACACCATTCGGTCTGGAACAATTCTCGGCAACAAATGGATGGTATTGCTTCCCTAAAATCTGAAATAAGAGAAATATTCCCCCATGTACCAATCTCCATGAACAACAATTAAAGCCCTAGCTTTTGCTGAAAATGTCGGAACATCAGCTTTGAAAATCATATGATACATGGACCCTAAGGAAATGTCATAGATGTCATATATACGACAAACAAAATTATCCTCCCACAAGTCAGCACAGTAAATATGAACTGGTGGACAATTATTCTCCCAATTCCAACCCAAATTAGGAAATTTCGAAGTTGTACAAAAAATGTCCATGACATATGCCGACATATAAAATTGCGGTTTGTTTCTTTTTAGGTATTTTTCAATTTGATGCTACAAGTTAAGAGATAATATTTGAGTCCAATTGAATGACTCACTTATAAGAATAATGTGTTGGGCTTTCGGAACCCACTCTGATTTGAAATATGTGCAATTTGCCTCACCATATAATCGGTAGAACATACCAGCCAGTAGTGAAAATGGTTCCCTGAACCATGAAATAGGGTAATAAATACCTGGTTCTACAGGTAACAAGATATGGTTTTCCATCCATGATTTTACCACATGTTCGTAATTGAAACGAGATGTTGCTTCATCAAGGAACTTATGACTCGGTAGCTGTTTCAGGGGACTGAGAGCGTAAGCCTTAGCAAAAAAATTAGGTCTGAATGAGGCCAAAAAATGGTAATGTAATCATTGAAAACTCGCTCTTCAGGCTTGGCGTGGTCGAGTGCCCACTTCACTGTGTCTGTGTAGGGCATAAACGCTGGTCTGGCGGCAATTAGATGGAGCTATGAACTCTTAATGTTGATGTAAGCCGGCTAATATTAAGTAATAGTCGAGAGATCATCATTATTGAAAATTGAATAAATTCTTGACCACCCTAAATACATGTTTTCAAAAATTCGCCCACTAGTGTCTGTAAAAATTTCGGCATTTGGGACCTTGGACCTTTGTTCTTGGAGAGCCCTTTCTTACCTTGTCTTTCTAGGCATCAAAGAGACCATTTATGCTAGAAATACCGCAAATCTGGTCCAAACTTACTAAACTATACAACCAATGACAAATGTAAAGTGCAGTAAAAAGAAATCACAGTAAAAATCAACAGGAACAATAAAATTGTAGATAAAAAAAATAGTAAAAACCTAAAATTGAAACACACTATATAGCCAAAACCTCAACAACAAAACAAATCTAGACTGTGGATCTAGGGAAAAACAAACGGATGAGATTAGGGTGGGAAAGAAAAACTGAATATAGAACCTTTTATTAACACAAACTGTAAATTGCGAAAGCAGAAAGCAGAAAGGTAAACTGATAATTAATTTATCAATTTACCTTTCCGCATTCCTCTTTGCAGAAACTCTACCTTGCCAGGAAAGTTGAAACTGTTCGTTTAAGAAAAATAAGGGTAATATATTTGAAGCGACCCTTGTTACCTCAGAAAGTTGAAAGCGGAAAAATAAAAACTTCAAAGTTCCTATTTCCCTATTCGGGATGGAGATCAATATCAACATTAACATTAACACTAACAATATTTTAGTTCTCATAAAATGATATAAAATTCTTAAGCAAAAACAGTATTTCTTGATTGCTTGGGCAGACCCAGGTTTACTATAATTAATCAACAACACCCAAAACTCACTGGCCCTTTCGGCGACAGACCGCGAAGCGATCTGAAGTCTCACCCGAAGTGAATCTAATGGGTTGGCCAAGACTCAAGTGTCTTGGACCAGGTTCTGCGCATCCTACTTCTTTTCTCTTTCTCCTGCGTGCCACTAGATCAACTAGCTCTGCGCATCGCACGTCCCCTTCTACTCGCAGCACTTTTACCCGTGCGATGCTTAACCCCGCGCAAGTCGCACGATTTCCTCTCGCGTCGCACAACTTCCACTTACTCACAATATTCCCAACCTTACCACATTTCTGCGCACCGCGGAACACCCATCCTCTCCTCAACGCTAAGCCCTCAGCTCGCAGTATCACGCACCGCAGCTCCTCTGCCGATGCGATACCGCCTCTCTGCGATATCTTACCACTACGACTTTGCGCTCTTAGCATTGACTGTGCCGATGTGCGAACTCTACTTCTCAGAAGTGTATTGTGAGTAACTGGTCATTAGAGACAAACGTAAAGGAGTCTTTAAACAGCCTACTAAAATGCTTCAACTTGTCTTTATCCTCTTGCATTATCATGGGCGGAACAATACATACATTCATCTACTGCTACTATCATTACATGCATAATAACCAGTAACAATAAGAAAATACAATCACATTCATACAACACATAACACGCAGATTTAACGTGGTTCACCCCCGGGATGGGAGCTACGTCCACCAAACTGTGCTTCTATTAAATATCTTTGAGGGAAGTTAGCACAGTCTGTTGCACTGCATATGCAGCATGAGGTCTCTCTAGACCTCTGGTCTATCTCTATGTTGCCTTTCTTCCAATATATCCTTCCCTCTCTGTTCTCTCTGTGGATGGTTACATGCAGACTCAAATGACTCACAGACAACTAGGTGTCTGGATCGTTACAACGCAGTCTGTCTGACTGATTCCTGAGTCTACAAAACTATCAACTGACCAACTTAACTAACTGACTGATTAGCTAACCCTTTACAATACAAAAATGCAAGCTTTTATAGGCACCTCGAAGGTCGTGCCATTACAACACTGTGGGCCTGTCCCAACAGTAAACCCATACCCTAAATAGTGACAGTCGGTCCTCTCTGTCCTTGAGGTAGCCGCTTCCCGTCACACTGCAGCTCTCTGCAGTCTTCCATGCTTCCCGGCACTGACCATGGGTACTATGCACCGCTTCTCTTTCTGTCCTTTGCCTTCAATGCTTGAGCCTCGTTGCTCCTTCTTCTTTATGAGCGTCGCTGAGCCCTCCTGTCTTCCGCCGCTGCCTTCAATGCTG
>LPNX010287779.1:42973-70752 GCA_001517045.1 Pseudotsuga menziesii | reverse complement strand
CTTTCTGCCCATAGTCACGGTGTCGCTCTCTTCGCTGTTTCTTCTTTATGAGCGCTCTAGTGTTTGAGAAGTGTTCCACAGATATCCTTTCCTCTTTATGTAGGTTAAAACTTTTATCACAATGAAAATCTGTATCTTCCAGCCTCCTCAAACCTTTCCTTCCATCTAGAGCCTCGTGGACGGAGAAGAAGCAACCCATGAACTCCGCTCCGAGGACAAGCCTTTGTCCTCGTTCTGGAAGTCTCCCCTCCGCTGGGTTTGCAGTATTCTTCCACTTCTCTTCTCTTCAAAGTGGTCCAGGTCCATAGGCTGCCTTCTACTATTGGCTTTCCGCTTTGGAAAGCATAAAGCAGAAAGGTAAACTGATAATTAATTTATCATTTTACCTTTCCACATTCCGCTTTCCAATGCGGAAAGCGGAAAGTGGAAAGGTAAAGTGATAATCAAATTATCAATTTACCTCTCCCATTCCGCTTTCCAATGCCGAAAGAGGAAAGCAGAAAGAGAAAAGGTAAACTGACAATCAATTTATCAATTTACCTTTCTGCATTCCACTTTCCGGAAACTCTATCTTGGGGAAACTTGAAACTATTTGTTTAAGAAAAATAAGGGTAATATATTTAAAGTGGAACATTTCCGTGAAACATTTTCAACTTTCCCCAGGTAGAGTTTCTGCAAAGCGGAATGCGGAAAGGTAAATTGATAAATTGATTATCAGTTTACCTTTTCACATTCCACTTTCCTCTTTTGGCAATGGAAAAAAAAATGGGGAAAGTTAAATTGATAAATTGATTATCACTTTACCTTTCTGCTTTTTGCATTGGAAAGCGTAATGCAGAAAGCTAAATTGATAAATTGATTATTAGTCTACCTTCTTGTTTTCCGCTTTCCAAAGAGGAAAGTCAATAGCAGAATATTGTTTTTGATTAAGAATTTTATATCATTTTATGAGAACTAAATTATTGTTAGTGTTAATGTTAATGTTGATATTGATCTCTGTCCTGAATGTGCAAATAGGAACATGGAACATTGCTGTGAAACTTCCGCTTTATGAATTACGAAAGTCCACTTTAAACAAACAGTTTCAACTTTCCCCAAGGTAAAGTTTCTGCAAATCGGAATCTGGAAAGGTAACTGTGACAACGTTGCTTGGTAAAAACACAAAGAAAATTCACTAACGACGTTGCGTGTTTTGAATGCCTTTGGTGGATTGCGGAAAACTATTTTTTTTCAAAGAATTATTTCCATCCTGCATCCTGCAACCCGCAATGCGGATTGCGTGATCTTGAAGTTTATAATTTGTCAATTTTTTCATCCCGCAACCCAAGTTCTATTTACATAAACAAATTCTTTATCTTTGCTACCTCGGAAAGCGGAAAGTGGAAACGTAAATTGATAATCAATTTATCAATTTACCTTTCCGCTTTCGAAAATCCAGAAATCCTAATACGTATATATATATCAAATATCAAATAACAAAATCCAAAGAATATATGTCCAAGGTAGAGTTTCCGTATTTGGAAAAGGTAAATTGGTAATTGATTTATCAATTTACCTTTCTGCATTGCGCATTTTCTGCTTTCCACATTGGAAAGTAAAAAGGGAAAGCAAAAAGATAAATTGATAAATTGATTATCAATTTACCTTTCCGCTTTCCGCTTTTCAATGTGGACAGGTAAATTGATAAATTGATTATCAATTTACCTTTCCACTTCGGAAAGTTAAATCTTGTTATATAATTCTAATGTTTCAATGGTGAAACGTTGGCTTTCAACAAAATTGCAGAAAAATATAGTCCACGAAATTAAATTTTTCTAATAACTTAGTATGTAAGTAAATAATTTAACATGTGCTAAAATTTGAAGTAAAAAAAAAAATAACTTTCCATATATTCAAGTAAAAAAATATCAAAATTTTTCATGCCAAGAAAAAAACATTTCAGGGAATAAAACCCTCTATTTTGGACCTCCCCTTTTCGCAGGGTGAAATTCGGAAATCGGAATAGTCTTTCACATAATTTTTTTATCTTATTTCTTAATTTCTCCTTTCATTAAACTTGACAAATTATGGATATTGAATAAAACTTCGGTACTTTTGTCATCCCGCATCTCGCAATTGCGGGATGTGGGTTGCAGGAACACACAACAAAAATAAAAAATAAATCACTTCCCGCAACCCACATCCCACAAATTGTGGGTTGTAGGTTGCGGGAACATGCAAAAAAATCACAAAATAAATCACTTCCTGCAACCCACATCCCACAAATTGCGGGATGTGAAGATATTTTGTGTGCGTGAGCCGGACATCCCACAACCCGCATCTCGCAATTGCAGGATGCAGATTGAGGGAAGTGATTTATTTTGTGATTTTTGTTGCATGTTCTTGCAACCCACAACCCGCAACCCAGGAAAAAAATCAAAGAATTCAACTAAGTTAAATCATAGAAACCATGATAAATATTATGGGGACCCCCAAAACGACTTGAAGGATTCAAAAATATTACCTTGCATGTAACATTGGGGTTCTCATGTTTCGGATAAAGCATGGGATCTATTTACCTTTCCACTTTCCTCTTTCCTCTTTCAGCATTGGAAAGCGAAATGGGGAAAGGTAAATTGATAAATTGATTATCACTTTACCTTCTGCTTTCCGCATTGCATTTTTTCGATTTTTGTTCCAAGTTTCGGAAGTAGGCTCCTCGACTTCCAATCTCCACAAATTCAATCTTTTCTTGATCTCTTAGGGTTTCTCCTTCAGTTTTGAGTTCTATAAACGAACAATTCCAACACGAAAAGTCTATTGCAGAGAATTTGTTGTGGTAAAGATTCAATATTTTTAGCCTCTCGGCATTCCTTTGCACCTCTATGTGCAAATGCTAATATATTCAACTTTCGGTAAATCCACGTTATCTAATTTTATTATATATTTCAATATAGTGGCGTACGTTGGATCTCCAAGTTGTTCATTTGTTTTAATATTTGAAAATGTTGCTGGGATTGACTCTCGATGGTCACAAATTTATTGTCTCTTTGTATACTTTGGATTGTCTTTTTATCCTTTGGATGGTCACAAATTCATTGTCTTTTGATAACATTAAGAATTTCTAAGATAACATGTAGTTAGGTATGGTATAGTTGAGAATACACAGAATAAAAAAAAATCCAAATTTTCTTCTATTTCATTGTTATTTCTCAATCATTTGATCTCTATCAACCTGATCTAGCCACAACCTATAAAAATTACAAATTTTCTTCCATTCCATTATTATTTCTCAATCATTTGATCTCTATCAACTTGATCACAACCTATGTAGATATGCTAGTTTACTTAGAAAACTTAACTTAAATTGTTTTGAAAATTTAAGTTAAATTGTTTTAGAAAACTTAAATTTAAATTATTCCAAAATATAATAATAATAAACATAAAAAAAATCTTATATATATTTACTAACTAAAAAACAATATATCAATTGATATAGATTTAGTCATATAATCAATGATGTCTATTTCATATATTTCTAAAGATCATAACATATTTATGATGATGATGATGATGATGGTTAACGTCCCCTGAGACCAAAATTTGGTCTATTGGACCCTGAAGAAGAAAATTAATTAGTTTGTTTTAAAGTGATATTTCTATGCTCAAAGAGCTTGGAGATAAGCGTCCCGAGCTTACTATAATTTTGACAAGCTAAAAGGCGAGGAATGTCGNTATATATATAATAACAATAATAATAAATTTAAATGTAACTTGTCATAAAATTATATAGGTTTTCCTTCTATACTTATTTTATACTTATTAAATATAAAGAATCTTCATATTAATATGTATCATATTATATAAATATGATTATTTAATGTTCATTTTATATAATTATTTAATAAATTTTCACATTCATATATATACTAAATAATTGTAATTTATTTTATTTGGAATAATTGTTTATTTGATAAGAAAGTTAAAATGAATGTAATGGATTATTTTTATGTAATAATTAAAACATTGAGAGGAATCATAACTAAAGTAGTTGTTGAAAGAATGTTTGCTCACCCACCAGGGCAAAAGACAAGTGACAAAAACTACTCATTGAGAATTCAAGCGTTGATGCAAAGAGATGGCGCATTTATCATATTTTTCCTTGTGGTCCAACATACAGGCTTGGGGGTTATGTAGAAAGTAAGACTTGGATGCTCTAAGAAAGTTAAAATGAATGTAATGGATTATTTTTATGTAATAATTAAAACATTGAGAGGAATCATAACTGAAGTAGTTGTTGAAAGAATGTTTGCTCACCCACCAGGGGAAAAGACAAGTGACAAAAACTACTCATTGAGAACTCAAGTGTTGATGCAAAGAGATGACGCATTGATCATATTTTTCCTTGTGGTCCAACATATAGGCTTGGGGGTTATGTAGCAAGTAAGAGTTGTCTGGGAGGAACGACAACTTCAGTTTTGATTTCGTGAAAGTGGTGTCAGGTTCCCTACTCAATTTGTTATATGTTTAGTATTGATAGGTTGGGTATAGATTTGAATCGTAAATACATTTTAAATTGGGAATCATACTATGCATATGTTCCTAACCTTTTCCTATTTTCCATGTTATTTTTTGTATAAATGTTTAAGCATTTACAAAATATAAAAGAATCACAGATCTTATTATCTTAGTTTAAAAGTCATTTTATAAAAATCATATACATATTTCAACTAGTCTCTCTTTGGGCTTCCATACATGGATTAGAGTGGATCTAATGGTTGTACAACTAAAAGATTGGAATGTGAATATCATAATCAACCAACCTAGTACTCAATCAACCAGAGCAATGCCCAATACCACAAATCTTATTAATACTTTAAATTATGTCTACATATTTTCTTTAATATATTTTAAATGTATATAGATCTAAGTCATTTTAAACTAATCTTATACCCCTAGGAGCTGAGGCTATCCACAAAGATTTTATCTCAGTTTCAAGTTTTTTATTAATTTATAACTTCTTCCATTTAATTCTATGTTTTGAGAGTACATACTAGTTACGACCAGATCTCATTATCGTAGAAAACTAAAATATTTAAAGAAGGAATCACAACTAAACCAACAAATCCACTAACCCAAAGGAGAAGTTAAATAATATAACCACTAAACAGAAAGATTGCAAATAGACAAATAAAATATTCATCAATATACATAGTAGATCCGAAAGGATTTTTCACTTAATAATAAACTAGATCGCGAATATCCATCTATGTTTATTTTAACATTAATCAAACAACACGGCCTTTGTGATTTTGGTATTCATACCCGATGGGACTAATCTAAATATTCCAACATAATCTTTTACAAATAATCAACACATGTCCAGCTCACAGATATGCATCATAAACCCAACATTAAACAAAATTAGATGAAATTGTAGGGTAAATCTATTTCAAATCATTAACATAATACAAATGAACAATCCCTGAACTTGGGCATCCATACCCGAGGTTAGATCGAACTGAAAAAACACTTAAAAAACAACAGGATCACGATATCCAAGTGTAACTAGATATCCACTTATTCATTTAGCATGTTGAAATTAAATTACAAATGGAATTTTCAATTGAGGTTTCCAACTGTTAACATTTTCGTGGTCGTAATCCAATCGATTGGAATCCACAGTCTATAACTAAAAACACCATGTACATCCGAATAGGATTGCAATCAAACTCATTGGAATGTGAGAGGTTGCGAAGCCACACTCTAAGCTAGTGAATTCAAGAACATACCCAGAAGGGTTTTCTTTTAAAAGAATAATAAAAACTTATCTTTGCAGTGTCCATAAGAGACCAATCCATTCTTGGATTTTGAACCAATGGGAAACCATTGCAACCCTTAATCTACAAGAGCCTTACCGTGTGACTGTTGGAGGATCCAAGTTGTGCAGTCCAAGCCATCACATCGGTAGTTACATGCACCAAACTAAGTGGTGTTAGTATAATACTAATGACCAAGTTTTTTAAAATGCATTCTTATAATTCAAAACAATGTTAGATGAAAACCCTCACCTCTATAAAGAGAAGAAGGAGGCCTGAGAGGAGGTGACCTTGTCGCCGCTCTTTCCAGGCCAGGTGCGGGGACCTGTAATCCCACATTTACATATTTGTTTAAAAAACTATGTAATGTAAGCTATAACAAGGTTAATGAATAAGGAAAAACATGGTAGTGTAAACCCTTACCTTGCCAAATGAAGCATGGGCTTGGAAAATGAAGCTAGATTCGCCCGAAGCTTCTTTAGCAGCCTAACTCCATTTGCACATAAGTTTTCAAAATTATAAAAAACCCTTTTTTTATAAATGAAATGAATAATTCTTAAAACTTACAGAATGAGGATAAACTTGCCTTGGATGAACGCAGAGAGGGCTAGGGGTCGGCTCCTCCTGTTCTCCCCTTATTTATTTTGTGCATGCACATTGACAGAAAACCATGAGTTAGACTCTGTTTATTTACTTTAAGCCTTTAAAAATCAAATTTTCATAATTGATATTGGAGGAGTTTTTCTTCCCTTACTTGGTTAAACTAGGCAGGTTGCAAAGCCTCTTCTAAGCCTTAGAGAAGCACTGGCTTCCCTTCATAACCCATGACAAACCAAAGAATCCAAGGTTGTAATGGCGACCACTTCGCCATTAACTAGATTGATAAAAACCTTCAAGTAAAACTCATATACAAGAAAAACCTTCATTAACAGACCGTACAAAGGAAACAGGTAACACTAGTGTTTCCCAGCCATGGAGTGCTTGAGTTCCTTCCATAAAAAACTTACATACCGAATGAATGCAACCAAAACCTCCAGACAACATAAAGACATGCTAAAAACCTATGCAAAACCCTTGCATGAGATCATGACAAGTGGAGGGACAAAATCCCTTTCGGGCCACA
Source organism: Pseudotsuga menziesii (assembly GCA_001517045.1). Taxonomy (NCBI): domain Eukaryota; kingdom Viridiplantae; phylum Streptophyta; class Pinopsida; order Pinales; family Pinaceae; genus Pseudotsuga; species Pseudotsuga menziesii. The sequence goes on along the minus strand of LPNX010287779.1, from coordinate 63,831 downwards.
ATGCACATGAACAAGCTCTTCCATTAAATATGCCTAGCTGCACTGCCAACTTGCAACCAAGGTTAAGGCTTCAAATATTATTACAAGCCATTAAAACCTCTGCACTAGCATAACCCTTGTATCTCCCCCCTTAATTGTTATCACATGTCAACTTTATAACATAACACCCCACGACGTTTAAAGTGCGCGACTAGGATCACAAACCATAAGGTTCTCACCATAGGTTAACATGTAATCAAAGCCTAATCCAATGCATGAGCTATTACAATCCTTTGAACATAATTAACATGTATTTAAACCTTTATTTATTCATATAAACCACCCTTTCCATACGTGAATTGTGAAGGGAAGGTTTGCCAAAAAAGTTGAGCCTTAATGGTAGCTAGGACCAAGCCGTAGGTTTAGGCTTAGGCCCTAACACCCAAAACATTTAAAATAAACTTGCAAGACTAAAAACATCACCTTGGAAAGATTATGACAAAATCGTCGTTACATGAAGACAACGCTATGAAGGGCTTAACCTGTCAAACCAACATGAGATAAGTCAAGTTACAATACATACATAAAATGCATGTGACAAAAATTAAAATAATAAATAATAAAGTATTGATAAAATAATCTTATATATATATATATATATATATATATATATATATATAAAAGTCACAAATTATATTATATATAAAAGTCTATCTTTATCGACATTATTATATAAAAAATAATATTTTTTGCAATACTAAACTTGAGGTTTATTTTTAATTTTTCAAGTTTTAATTTTATCTTTTTATACAAGTTTAATTTCTTTAAACTAACATACTTTTTAAATAGGTGGATGAAAATGTTCAAATAAAGATTTATCATATTTTTTAAATGAGAATTAAGAATGTTAAAGTGGTCTTATCCATTTAATGTAGAGATGCACTAATATTTGGAATATCACTTGAATTATGTTTAGATTTAGCTCAACAAATATACTTAACAAGGTATGTTATCTATAGTTGATGACCCATTTAATGTAGAGATGCACTAATATTTGGAATATTACTTGAGCTATGTTGAGATTTAGTACAAAAAATATATTTAACAAGGTATGTTATTTATAGTTGATGATCTTATGTTTATGTTTTTTAAAATGAAATGGTTATATATGGTTATATATCATCTTTAAGTTTTATAAGTTTGACAATGAAATATATTAACTAAAAAATGTATATATCATTTTTACATTAATCATATTTATATAAAATATACTAACTAAAAATGTAAGTCAATATGTAAATATATATTTTTTAGTTATATAATTATATATGTTTATGAGGAATTTTTATTTTGATTTAAAAATTTGCTAAGTTTATATATAATATAAAGAAAAGAATTTTTATATTGATTTAACAATATATATATAAAAGAAAATGTAAGCCAATTATTATAAATAAAAATGATTAATCCTATACGTTATATGTTCATAGTATATATGTATTTAATATGAAAAATATTTAATTATATATATCCATTGTATATATATATTTAATATGAAAAATATTTATATTAATATGCATCCTATTATATAATTATTTAATCTGAAGAAACTTTATATTCATATATATATCTTATTATGATTATGTAATTTCCACTTTAATATAATTATTTAATATAAAGAATCATTATATTCATATATAACTTATTATATAAATAAAAATATAATACTTATATAATTATTTCATATAAAGAAATCTTCATATTCATATATATATCTTATTATATAAATAAAAATCTAATACATATTAAATATGTGTTTCTAAAATTTAGATAACAAAATCTATAAATTATATTATATAGGAAAGTCTATATTTATCCTTTCACATCTCCACATTGTTATTTAAAAAATCAACACATAGCAAAGTTGAAGTTTATTTTTAAACTTTAGTGGGTTTGTGTAATAAGCAAGTGAGGTTTAGTTTTGACCTTTCCATCTCTCTTTGGGAGAACAATATTGAACATGCAGCAGAGTAATAAATGCTTTGGCTGCAGCATTGTGAACTCTTGGATCTCAACTTGTTTGAGATCTAAGGGTTCACAATGCTGCAGCCAGAGCATTTATTACTCTGCTGCATGTAAAATATTTTAGCCCTCTCTTTGCATGATAGAGAAGTTTAATTTCTCAAACCAAACATACTTTTTAAATGCTGGATACGATTTCGAAGTAAATAATTATCATATTTTCTACATTTAATGTGGAGGTGCACTCATGATTAGAATAGAATATCCTTTAACTATGTTTAGATTTAGTATAACAAATATGTTTAGATTTAGTATAACAAATATACAACAAGAAAGAAAAATTTGTATATTATATTTTACAAAATTTGTATGAATTTATGTTTCTCAAGGTGTAATGATTACATGTGTATGTATGATCTTAAGTCGTAAAAGTTTTATAATACATGGAAGAGAGGGTATATGTGTATGATTTGACAATTTGTTGCATTATTAGATTGATATAACATATATATATATTAGGGTTTTAGACTAATTATATTTATATAAATATGTATTAACTAAAAAATGTAAGTCAACTAATAAAACAAATATAATTAGTGACATAATTGTATCAAGAGAAACTAGGTGTTTTACAATTTAATATGAAGGAAATGTTATAACTTAACCTATTGTTAAAAAAAAAAGTAATTAAAAAATTCATATCAAATTATCTAAATTATTGTAAGATTGTCTTCTTATGATAAAAAAGCTTATATCCCCTTGAAACTCGTCTTGATCTAGAAAGGTCTTCACTCCTTTATCGAGAAGGCGGAGGTAAAGATACATGGCAAACGTTTTCTTCACATTGACGCCATGATGGTTTAGGAAAACGTGGCACCATTGATTGTAGGAATGGGCAACGGAGGAGGAGGGATCCATTGCCCATTGGTAAATAGAAAAAGGAACAATGGTCGACAGAAACTGCAGAGAAATTATTTCAAAGTTTGCAACGTTGTGACAAGATTACAACATGGCACCCATGTATAATTGAGCTAATTTAGCCCTATCGCTTCGCTATCATCCTGCGACTCTAGTACTATAATATATTTAACTTTGGGTAGTTCCATGTTTTGTAATTTTAAAAGATATTTCAATATACTTGGATACGTTGGATCTCCAAGTTGTTTATTTTAAAAAAAATATTTGAAAATGTTGATTGGATTATCTATAGATAAATCACAAATTCATTGTCTTTATCTATACTTACAAGAATCACAAACATCATAAATAGTGAAATGTTAAAAACAAATTAAAACAATTATTAAAAAAATATAAAATATATATATTAAAAAATGTATGGTAAACATAAACATCATAAATAATGAAATGTAAAAACAATTAAAAAATATAAAATATATATTTAAAAAAAATGTAGAGAGACATAGTTAAGTTTGTATAAATTGTTATTAATAAACAATTTCATTCAATCAAAAACTAAATTAATGTGCAATCAATTAAAACTAAAATCAACATTATAAAAAATATTTAATTAATTAAAATGGAAGAAAAATTAAATATTAAAATCTTAAAGTAATAAAAAAAAACTTCATAAAATCTTATAATCAAGTATGAGTTTGTTAAATGCTTAATAAACTTATACTCAAAACCATTTTTAAATTTTTAATAAATTTATTTCTGTTTTGTAAGTAGCAGAAAGTTGTATTAAAATACAAAAAATAGTATAAATAAAGTTTTCGTGACACTTGTCCAAAACTTGTTAGGGAAGAAACTAGAAATTATTACAGCTGTACAGAACTTGTCCTTGGTGTGGAAAACCAAATTTCTACTATAAAAATAAACAGAGTTGTTTTGTAAACTAACAAGCTAACAAAGAATGAACAAATATAGATGAGATAGGAAAGATCTTGGGCCTTACAACTTTGGCCATGGTTCCTCAAGAATAGGGAATGACTTGAAGTAGTCATGTTCATCCCCTTGGAGAGAAGGCTTAGGGTCCTGGAGCGGCTCTGCAGCGGGAGGAGAAGAAATTTGTTGTTGCTGGTTGTTAGGTTGCATTCCCACTTCATCTTTCTGCCTCTTTGTCGCCACGTCGGTTGGAGCCTCAGCCACACGTTCGGTATACTTGATGTCCTGGCTTTGAAGCGTGTACTTTGCACGGCCCGGCTGGTTCAGGATAGATGCGGTTAAGGAAGTTTTCGGAGCAGTGGAGTTGACAAAATCGTTGGAGGTCGATGGAGAGGGAGCGCGGTCACGTTCCGAGAGCAGCTGTGCAAGAAAATTCATCATTCTCCAATAATGGGAGATTTGTTATCGCAGCGGTTGTGTGGAGCGATGGTGAGCTACAACTTCAGCTTCCCAGTCATCCACCGCCCTACACACGTTGGTGGGAATATGGGCGCCATATCCCGAAGAGATAGAATGTTGTAACGTCGCCCTGTTTCTTGCTTGCTTGGAGCTTCTACCTCTCCAAGGAGTGGCCCTAATTCTGATCAACATAATTGGTGAGTGGAATCTGATCTTGTTTCCTTGAATTTCTCCAAGGCTGGAAAACCAAATAATGCTAGAGCAACCAAGAGAATGACAAGAAATAGTCTGCACTAGAGCAAAATCCTTGTGGAGCCATCAAGCAGGGTGACCAGGAGGCCAAAGCTAACGATGACAACCATTAAATTTCCTTTCTACATGGAAGAATCCATCCAAACCGAGAACTGAGTGAAGTCTCCCGAAGTATAGAGGCGAGTGTTGTGCAAGCTGAAACGCAAGCTAGAGTGTGTTTCCGAATGAGAGGTATTCATGGTTATAAGGGCGATGATGACAACTATGATAGGTGGCCATTAAAACCATGTCTTGCCTCCCTCCACGTCGCAGCATCTCAGGGCACCTGCATCCAGGGTTAATAAACTTATATTCAAAGTCATTGTTAAATACTTAAAAAACTTATACTCAAAGACATTTAGTATGGGAAGTGTAAGTAGTGTTAAATTCTTCCAAAACAAAGCACAAGCTTATCTTTTTTAAGTTTCTTTCTTGTTATAAAAATATGTAGATCATTACAAATTTATTTGGAAAAATTAATTTAATAATAATAATAATAATATTTACTAACTTAAAAAAATATCTCAATTAAGATATAATTAATTATGTAATTAATAATGTCCACATCATATATTTATAAATGTCATATTATATTTATATAAATCTTATTAAGTTAAAAAAATGTAAAATTGTTCTATATATATATAATCCATATATTTATAAATATTAGATTATATTTATATGATTCTTATTAAGTAAAAAAATTAATGTAAAATTGTTATATATAATATATTAACTAAAAGATCAAGTCAACTAATATGATGAAATATAATTAATCATATAAATATGTATATTCATCTCAAATATTTATTTAATACAAAGAATTTTGATATTAATATGTATTTTATTATTTAAATATTATTATGTAATGTCCACCTTATATAATTATTTTAATCTTCCTATTCATATATTTTCTAATATAAACAAAATAATCTTTATATTTATATATATTTTATTATATAAATAAAATTAATCTTCATATTTATATATATTTTATTATATAAACAAAAATGTGTATTATATTATATATATTATATTTTCTAATATAAACAAAAATAATCTTTATATTTATATATATTTTATTATATAAATAAAATTAATCTTCATATTTATATATATTTTATTATATAAACAAAAATATGATATATCTTAAAGGTGTATTATATTATATATATATAGAAGTCAATCTTTATCCTTTCACCTCTCCACATTGCTATAAAAAAAATCTTAACACACCCTTTGCAACAGTAAAGTTGAGGTTTATTTTAAACCTTTCCACCTAGCTTTGCGTCCTAAAGAAATGAAGTTTATCTTTAATCTGACCGTTTCTCTTTGTGTATGTATAGTTTATAGTTTAGATTCTATGTGGTATGTATGATCTTCAAGTGGATGAAATTTTATGATGTTTGGAAGAAAAATTATGTATGCACATGATTTGACAATTTGTTGTATTATTATATAGGTATAATATAAATGAAAGAGAAAGAAAGAGATTGATTATAATCAACATAGATCCATCTTAAAGGTGGCTCTACCAAGCACCGAAAGGGATCAAATATTTCGAGGTGCAAACTCTTTTCCCTCTATCAAATCCAATACTCACCCATTTTGTCCTTCAAATCATGTCTTCAACATAATATGTGTAGTTGAAAGGCAGGTTGGCATGGATTATCATTCTGCCGAGTATCGCTGCACATTATTGCACACTGCCTTTGATGATACACGAAGGGGTATCACTTCATATATTTGATTGTGGAGGTGATATTTGTGGTAATTAATATCATATTGTTATGGCACTATATTAATACTCTTATTACCTATGAATCAATTTGTTAAGTAGGAAAATTAGTTCCATATCCCGACTTTATGCATATTCTTGTAGTCTCTGTAAGCATAAGAATTGATAATGTTGTTGCAATCGAAAGGGAAGGTAATGTTTGTATTAGGTCATTAATTATCTGTATACCCAAGGTATAATTATTTGGATAGCTCAAGTATTATTTGCATTACATTGACATATTTTGTTTGCATTACAATATTATCTACATAACCCATGTATTATTTACATTACATAGTTGGTTTAGATATTTTTCAGTGCAAGAAATGAAAAAATGATATATTATTTGCAGGTATCTTTTTTTAAACCGTTTTAAACAACCTTTACTCTAATTTCTACATGATAGTAATGTCTGAAAATGATTATAATATTTGAATGTTGTTATTACAAGGGATTTAAGAGAAAGTAATTAGATGAGATTTTAGTATTTTTGTATATGATTGTGATGAGTGAATGACAAGAGGTTGACTAGTTAGTGTGATAGAGTGACTTGAAATGTGAAATTTTAGAACTCTAGGGTGAAGCATATTAATTATTGCTCATGATTTACAATAACAATTGATATTTTTAAATTAAAAAATATTATTAAAAGTTTGAAAAATAACCACAATACTACTACCTCTTAAATATATTTTGAAAAGTTTGAAAATATCCAAAGAATGATTAATGTGGTTTAGTTAGAATCTCGTTATTAAATTTAACCTAAGGCAATCTTTTTTTATAACTTTAAACTATATTTTTAATGTCATGTCAATTGTTAAAATGGTATAATGTGAAAATGACTACCTCTGGAAATTTTACCTGTACATATAAAATTTTAATAAGAGCATAATCTTATTAATGATATGTAATGATGAGAAAAAAAATGGTAACAACTATGTGAAAAACAAACATTCATTGGATTTATTGAAAAAAGAAAACAACATTGTCTTCAAACAATAATAATTTTTTCCAAAGCAAATAAATTTATGCATGAAACATGACTCGGAGTTTAATTCCCACAAATAAAATTAATAATAGATTTGAAAACAAATATTGTCTTGGTTAAACAAATATTATGACCATAATTTGTTTACTGTTTAACCATATAAAAAATTCTTAAACCATATTATTATTATTAAGGAAACATATTTGGTAAATAAATAATATCAAACCATTATTGTTTAACCATATAAAAAGTTCTTAAACCATGTTATCATTATTAAGGAAACATGTTTGGTAAATGAATAATATGAAACCATAAGAAGAGAATATTAAACTTAAAGAAAAAATATTATATTTAAAAACTTGATTTAATATTTTTTTAAACTTAACACTCTAAGAGAACTTTTACGTTTAAAAAAAAAAGATAAAATAAAGATTGTGGTTGATGAGAATTTGTTTTTGGAAAATAATTAATAACAACATTAATGAATATATTGTAATTGTAATAATAAAGATTTAGTTTTGGTTAACCAAAATTATCACATTAATCACAAGGAAAAATATAATAGTAATTGTCTTTAATACCGTGAGATTTCTTTATGAGAAAGAACGTTTATGCAATTTTTTTAAAGAATTTTTTTATGTGATTTAGCTAGTTTTAAAATGAAACTTTAAGAGTGTTTAGGAAATGTGAACCTCAAGAGGCTTCATATGTGAATTTATAATTGACTTAATTTTTTTATTATGTGCACATGGTTTTAAAACCATGTGCAAGGCATTCTAAACAACCCATGATTGTATGAGGGCCTTGCATATGGTTTTAAAACCATGTGTGGGGAAATGATGCAATGTTCGTTCCTAACAAAATAAAAAATATTATATGTCGGCCATAAATAATATTAAATATTAATAATAATAAAATTATATGTGGACCTTAAATAAAAAGATGTGTCTTTTGGTTTGAATCAAATCAATGGATACCTAAGAAGAGGTTTGCACCTCGAGAGATTTGATCCATCTCGGCACTTGATAGAGCCTAGGATTTGGATCTATGCTGGTTTTTATCAAGCTGACTAATTTTTTGGCATATTCAAATTATATATAGAGAGAGAGAGAGCCGACTATAAGTTATAAGCACGGAAGGAGTTACACATCCTCCCCCTATTGGGCGGTAGAATACACCTCTCAATGCAATAAAGAAGAAAATTAGATTTAAAACGTTGATTTAATCTTAATTTTTTAAACTTAACAATATGATGAAAAATTCATTTTGTTAAATAATTAATGAGAACATAAATGAATAGAATGTAATTGTAATATTAAAGATTTGGTATAGGTTAATATTTCATTTTTAATTTAGGTTAAAATAAATTATCACAATAATCATCAGAAAAAAAATAATAGTAATTGTGTTATATATGGTGAGATTTCTTTATCTGAAAGAAAGTTTATGCAAATTTTTTTAAAGAAAAAGTATATGTGATTTAGTTAGTTTAAAATGAAAGCTTAAGCATCTTGAGAAAATGCCATCCTCAACACCCTTCATATATGAATTTATAATTGGCTTTATTTTTTTTATTATGTTTTGATATTTATTTTATTTTTATCAAACCCGCTAATATTTTGGCATATTCAAATTATATATAGAGAGAGAGAGAGAAAGAGAGCCGACTATAAGTTATAAGCACGGAAGGAGTTACACATCCTCCCCCTACCGGGCTATAGAATGCGCCTCTCGACGCAATAACAATAACAATAACAACAACAACAACAACAACTTTACATTAGGTTTTTAGATTAATTATATTTATATAATATGTATTAACTAAAAAATGTAAGTTAACTAATAGGCCAAATGTAATTAGTCATACGATTATAGAAAGTTTCATGCTCCATGGAAAAGAAACTATGTGTAGACATAATTTGACATTTTGTTGCATTACTAGAATGCCAGTGGTGGTGGTGGTGGTGACGACGATGACGATGAACATCCACTGAGACCCACTTGGTTTGTTAGACCTTAAGAGAAGAGATAAGGATTATATGGATTCTTGTAAATTTTTATTCCTATGATAAAAAACACTTATAAATAAGCACTCCTAGGTCGCCATAGTTTGGACATGTTATAATATTATGGAGGTTATTATTGTAGCAAATATTATGAAACTGTGGTCGAGTGTGGGTGTATGCCGATAACCCTAAGATAAAGTGACACTAATATTCAATGTTCATAGTCTCACATAGCTGAAAAATATTTTCGACCCATGGTGTTTGAGGAATTGTCCAGTGTCATCTTTCGCTATGAAGCTCATGGGAGTTCATTCTTATCTTGGCTATGTTAATTTCCTTCTTCAAACTAGTCAAAACAGAGAGATACTTTTGATCTTCCAGATCAGGATTAATAATCTCATTATATAGCACAAATGAAAGAGATTGATGATATGTATGTTGAGCAACTCTATTACAATTTTTAAACTAATATATTTACATAAATATATATTGACTAAAAAATATAAGTCAACTAATATGGTCACATGTAGTTATTCATATAATTATATATGTTCAACTCATATACTTATTTAATATAAAAAATCTTCATATTAATATGTCTCTTATTATATAAATATTATTAATATGTGCCTTATATGATTATCTAATATAAAGAGTCGACATATTCTATATATCTTATTATGTCCCGGACAAGGAGGGCAGCATGAGTGGGCCTAATGGTTATGAGCTGATGGTGAGCTAGGATTCAACTCATCTTTAACGGGTTTATGAAAACTATTAATTCTGGCATCTTCTTTAATAGCGTGGCAGGTTAGGTTGTTTAATAGAATGATGTGTTGGCTCCCATCTTCGACAATATTCCCATTCAACCAACAACAAAATATGTTGCAAGTGAAAACTACTCGAGGTTAGAAGGCCATAACCATGCCCATAAGGTCATACCCCATTTACCCATGTCCCAAAGGCTTCAAAAAAATTTAAACTCGATGTGGTTGCCACAAATTTTCCATGTTCAAAATGGGAGAATAATTGATGCAGTTGTGAATCTTCTTGCATCAGCAAAGGAATCCAAAGTATATGTGATTCTTATAATAGAATGTTGGATGATGCCAAACCTTTCTACTTGTAAGGATCTCTTAGCCCATGAGAACACCATACGGTTCTACCATCCCAAGTTGTAAGTGTTGAAGAAAAAGTTGAAACTCCCCTATCTCGTATGCTCGGTTTAGGGTTTTAGGAAGATACATTTGAAACCATCTAGGTTTTAACACAGTACATTGAAACTTCATTCGAGGCTTTCCTCTCAGGGGTTCCAAGTTTGACAGCGATGGTTGCCAGCAAACTCTAGAGAAAGTATTCCAACCTCCATTATATATGATCTAGGGTCTCATTTTCGAGGTGAGATTTATTCATTTGTTTAACCGAATGAAAATTTACAACACAATGAGTTTTATTTATTTGCTTAACCGAATGAAAAATTACAGCACAATGCATGGTGCAATTAAACTGAATGTTAAACTAGTAGCAACAAGGAAGGTCTTCCTGCATGCATTTGTTCTTGCATGTAGAAGACTTAAATTAGGAAACTAGTTAAAGCGAAAGTGAAACTAGTTAAATCAACTTTAGTGAAACACTAGTTAAAGCGAAAGTGAAATTAGGGTTTGTTTGTTTTACCACTAGTTAAAGTGAAAGTGAAATTAGGGTTTTCGCTTTACCTAAAGTTATAAAAGAGAGATCAATTGGTGGAGAGGACACACACTTGTATTTCGACAAAGACATGATACAGAAAGGGAGAGAAAGTCAAACAGGATTAAGCTGGGAATACGGAGGAGCGAGCAGCAGGATCACCGAGCTTCGTATAGCTGGGTCGTACACTCGCGCGGGAGGGTGTTGAGGTTTAGCTAGGGTTTTTCCCAGTGATTCTGTCGTGTAACGGCATTCACTAGATTTGTGTGAATTTGTGGTATTGTAAACATTCCATGTTTTCTCATATAAAATCTATATTTGACCGTTGCATCAGTTTTCCCATATTTGGTTTTTTCGGGGGTTTCCATACCCAAAATAATTGTGTCATTATTGTGATGTGATGTTTTGATTTATTTCTCAGCTTTATATTCTGCTGCATACTGTAAAACATATTCATGTGTCGTTATCAGTAGAGATCTTGCATGCACTGTTATCCCTAGTTTGAATATTAAAGAAAAATTTACATGGTATTAGAGCTCCAGTGAGCTAAAGTTGAGAGATTTGCAGCAGCAGTGATAGATCAAGGGAAGATCTATAAGAAGGCACAAACCTAGACTTCCATATCTAGGGTTTAACAGTTACACTTCACTATGGTCATGCAGTTTAGAGTTGAGGATAGACTTGAGGGTGCTCAAAACTTTCTTAAATGGAAAGAAAGGATCACAAGGATCCTGGACGTTAATGATGTAGAGGAGCACACTGACTCCATGAAGGTTGCACCCACAGATCTGGAAAATTTAGCAGCATGGGAGAAGATTGATTCTAGAGCCATGATGATTATCATGGATGGAGTGAAGGACCATATAGTCCCTTACCTTTCTGGTAAGAAGACCGCATCAGAGATGTGGACGGATTTGGAGATTCTATACCAAAGCAAGAACGAGAACCGAAAGATGGTGTTGCAAGAGAGGATGTGCAACACCAAGATGGACAAGGGAGGAGTGGTGCCTTATTTCACAAGGCTCACACAGATCAGGGATGAGCTTGAAGTTGTTGGCTCTAAGACAGTGGATGAGGAGCTAGTTCGGATATCCCTCAATGGATTCTCTAAGCCATGGGACACCTTTGTCAAAGGTGTTGTGGCTATGGAGAAGCTCCCTGATTGTCAGATACTATGGGACGATTTTGTGCAGGAGGAGATCCACATGGGTGAAGGATCAGGCTCATCTAGCAACACCCCACAAATTATGGATGAGGAGGCTCTAGCCCTTATAGGGAAGAGAAAGGGGTAGGAAAAGAGGAAGAAGGATGGTAAGAAGAACCTTGATGTGTTAAAGGTCAAGTGTTTTATCTACCACAAGTAGGGACACTTTTCCTCCCAATTCCCAGACGGGACGAAGAAGAGTAACACTCAGATGGTTGGATCTGCAGAGGTGGATGAGTTTAGCGAGAACTTCGATGAGGAGTTCTTCTTGATAGCTTACGTGGCAAGCACTATAAGGAACAACATATGGTACATCAACAATGAAGCATCTAGTCATATGACTGGACAAAAGAGATTCTTCAGAGACTTGCAGGAGGGTGGAACAGGGATCCATGTTGAGCTGGGTGATAATGTGCGGTATCAAGCACAGGGAGTTAGCATTGTTTCGTTTGAGAGGGAGTCTGGAAAACCCCTCAGTTTTGTGGATGTGTTGTATGTTCCAGGACTGACCAATAACCTTATATCAGTCTCCACTCTGGAGGACAAGGGATATCAAGTGAAGTTCTGTGACCGTAGAGTATATATAAGGCCCAAGAGGTCAGATAGGAGCTTGGATCGGTTGATTAGCAGGAAGAGCGGGAAAGTGTATAGACTACACTTTGAGCCTGCAAAGGCTCTAGTCAGCAGCAGCAGTAGTAGTCAAGGTGAGTTGTGGCATAGGAGGATGGCACACTTAGACCATGGAGCACTCAAACATCTGAGACAGGAAGTCATTGGAGTTCTTTAGGTACAGGAGGAAAAGCATAACCACTGCAAGGGTTGTGCTTTGGGGAAGAACATCAGGAATCCTTTCCCACAGAGTGAGGACAAGTCTAAGGAGCCCTTGGAATTGGTGCATTCTGATGTATGCGGACCTATGAGTGTTCATTCGTTCAGTGGTTACAGCTACTACGTGACTTTCATTGATGACTATTCCAGGAAGACCTAGATCTATTTTCTGAAGGCCAAGTCAGAGGTCTTTGAGAGGTTCTGAGATTTCAAGACTCTTGTGGAGAACCAAACAGGGAAGAATATTCAGGTGTTGAGGATAGACCACATGGGTGAGTACACTTCCAATGAGTTCATGGAGTATTGTTCGGCAGAGGGGATTAAGAAGGAGCATACCGTGCCCCATACCCCACAACAGAATGGAGTTGTAGAGAGAAAGAACATGACGATGGTTGGAGCAGCCAAGTCCATGCTATTTGATCATGGATTACCACTATTCATCTAGGCCAAGGCATACATGACTGTAGTCTACATTCATAATAGGTGTCCCCACACAGCTTTGGGGAGGAAGACACCAGAGGAGGTCTTCACAGGAACTAGGCCAGATGTGAGTCACATTTGCATATTCGACAGTGTCTAATATTTTCATGTTCATGCTGACAATAGGAAGAATTTGGATCCTTCTGGAGAGAAGGGGCTACTTGTTGGGTACAGCAAGATTTCGAAGGCATATAGAGTTTACATTCCAGCTCGCATGAGGATTATTGTGAGCAGGGATGTCCAGTTCGATGAGTACATGTCCTTGAGGAGATCTTTGGACTTACCAGTAGAACAGTAGCTAGCACGAGAGTCGGGGGTCAAGTTCGAGGATCTAGATGTACATGTACAGGTACAGACACAGCATAGGTTCTGGTGGTCAAAAGGAGTCAGGTAGATTGGATCCTTCAGTCATTGACTTGAAGGATGAGCTACAGCGGGAGATGGATATCCAACAGCTGCAGCAGGTTGACACTAGGCCAAGGACTAAGTGGTTTATGTCCACAGTGCAGGATTCCAGGAAGGTAGATCCTCCACGGAGACATTTTAGATAGAGTGTACCACCAGAGAGGCTTAGTTACATGGCACTACTAACATAGTTGATTAACTATGAACCTTCGAGCTTTCGGGAGGCTGCACAACATGATGTGTGGAAGGAAGCTATGGTTGAGGAGTATGACTCCATTATGAAAAACTAGGTATGGGAGGTTGTGCCGAGGCCACAATGGAAAAAGGTGGTGGGGTCCATATGGATCTACAAGGTGAAGCATGCAGCAGATGGAAGTGTGGAAAAGTATAAGGCACGCTTCATGGAAAAGGGGTTTTCACAGAAGGAGGGTATTGATTATGAGGAGATCTTCACCCGTGTTGCTAGGTATTCTTCCATTCGGACCATTATCTCACTAGCAGCTGAGATGGGTTGGCGTCTCCATCAGGTGGACGTCAAGACACTTCTGATTAAACGAGAACTGATCTATATACCGTTGAAACTGAGAAGGCACCCAAGGAACAACTGCAAGGAGATTATCTGCAGGTTTAATGTCTAACATCCTTCTACTTACAGAGATTGATGTAAGAACCGAGGTTGTTGCAAAACAGAATAGATCAGGAAAATTGGCCTATATCTGCCAGGATGCTTGCAACAAAACATGATGGAATCATTTTTTTTAAATTACTACAATTTAAACCATATTTATAATAAGATGTCCTATAGCCTTTAGATTTTGTAAATAACATGTATACACAAAACTGAATCTCTAAAAAAACATGATATAAACAAACACAATGAACAATCCTACATAGAAGGAATAAAGGGAATGTGCAATAGTGGTGGGGGGAGTTTAGTACCCTTGTGATTCAATAAAGAGTTTGTGTTAAATTTGATCGGGAGATCTGGTGATCTAGTCATTGCGCAATAGCAGTGGGGAAATATTAGTACCCTTGTGATTCAATAAAAAGTTTGTCTTAAATTTGATCGGGAGATTTGGTGATCCAGTCGTTGGACCACTTGGAAATACAAGTGGATTTACTGGCTTGTAAACCACAAGTGATTTTTCATCATTGAGGACTGCATGCATTGGCTCTGTAGCCATTAACAAAGGCTCAGTTGGATGCTATAATTCTGGTATTGTACTGGCTATGATAATTTTGGAATTTCAACTGGAAAATCTCCTTGCATCTCTACACATTATTGATCCCCTTGCATCTCTACACAAATATCGATATCTCAACCGCATAACCCAAAACACATAAATATTTTTATCTCAACATTATAGTCCGAAAAGATAATGACTTGGAATCCAATTTCAATGGATGGAAAAGGTTCGGTAAAATTTTCTTCTTTTTAATTTTACCTCTTTTTTACGGTCAATCCCAGAGTTATTGCAGATGGAAAGTACAAGTAAAATTTACCATTTTTTTAACGGGAAAGCCCATAGTTAGTGTAGATGGAAAGTAAAAGTAGATGTGATGATATCTCTGAAATTCACTTGCCACAAACTTTAGATCTCCAACTTGAAAAGCAAAGGATTCCACTTTCGCCAATGCTTTGATAGTTCTTGTGGAGGATGGAAGATTTATATTGGATTTTGGGTCTAAAGCCCATGTCAGAAGTTACTCTCCACAGAAATCTCCACTTCCAATTATGCTTGAGTTGAAGAAACCAACTTGTCCCCCATTTTTTGTACATATGTCTAAACGTCCACAAATAATGAACAACATCCCATTCATCGTGTCTCCTTTTCATACAAGGAAAGTACGAAACTGCTTAGAGCAGGCATTAATCGCTCACATATAGCATACAACATTTTATCATCCATTTGGTCGAATAGAGGCACTTACCAAAACAAAAAGGACTGCAACTTTAACTGGATCGAGGATAGAGCTAGAACCCTCCTTGCCAGCACAAAATATAGCAAGGAACAAAATTCACTTCTAAACAATTGTTGTAGCAGCAAGATATTTGACATACATCATTACCTTCTGTCACATAAATATGATGATTGTGTATGTTTTTTGTTATTTTTTTTTGGACAAAATATCTTGATAATTACCTTCATCCTTTATGTTTGATGGTTCAACTGATGAACTAAACCATGAGCAAGGAACTCAAGATTTGCTCCAGATGAAGCCATACCCCTAGCTAAGTTCTGAGCTTGTAAATATGGATTAGCAACTAGAATAGAAAAGAGTGGGTCCTGTTCACGTTGGCTATGGTATTCTCCAAATTTCTCATGCCGCTTCATGTAACCCTTTACGACTAATGATAGAGTTTAGTGGTTTAAGTTACTGTTTAGTTTAAGAAAAAAACAAATCATAATATCATAAATATCCATGACAAAGGACTTGTATAAATATGGTATTTTTTCCAACATATGAAAAAGAAGAGAGTGTGTTTGACGTTATTACCGGTTTTAACATCAATTAAGAAAACCTTTGACAAGGCCCATTAGAGCAACATATAGTACGGATGATATTGGCCCAGAAATAATAAAAAACCCATCTTGACTCCCTACCATTTGCAACATAATCTCTTGTAGCGATACCAGGATTTTCAAAGCAATTTCCAGGAATAATCCCTCTATAATTGGAAGCTGAAATCATTTGCAAGAGATACACTAGTTCTATGGTGATTGGATAAGAGGGTTTTGTATTCTAATATGGATTCTGAACTTTGATAATAAAAGTATCTGATAGCATTGGCACAACAGAGGAGATGCCTCCATTGCATCCAAGATAATAGAATATACATTTCAAAATTTCAGATGGCGATGAAAAGCCATCCTTCTTTAACACAAATGTCCACCTTATTGTATGCAACAACCAAGAAGTTTAGGAATTGAGTTCCTGCTTCAGGATAAGAAAAATATATTTTACTTTATAAAAATCAACAACATTGAAAACTATATTAAACCCTACATAATACTTAAAAAATACCTAACACGTTGTATTCAACACTGAAGAAAATGGAGCAAAAAGACTTAAGATCCTACTCCAGCAAAGGAACAAGTTTAAATTTCAGTTAGCAGAAAATATTGAACCCTACACAATATAATTAGTAAGAAAATAGTATAATAAAAAAAAACAGAGCATGCTCTGAGCTGAAAACAAAAAATTCCCACCCTTATGAAGCTTAGGATGACATATAAATTCTATTATGCATTCTAAAAGCTCGAACTCTTAACTGAGAAGAAAGGTTTTATCAATAAATTTGTTGTCGATGTCTTTATTGTAAATTTTTCTTTAATATTCAAACTAGGGCTAACAGTGCATGCAAGATCTCTACTGATAACCACACATGAATATCTTTTACAGTATGCAGCACCACGCATGAATATCTTTTACAGTATGCAGCAGAATATAAAACTGAGAAATAAATCACAACATCACATCACAATAATGACACAATTATTTTGGGTATGGAAACCCCCAGAAAAAACCCAAGATGGGAAAACCTGTGCAGCAGTCATATATAGATTTTATTATGAGAAAATATGGAGTGTACAATACTACAAATTCGCCCAAACCTGGGGAATGCAGTTACACGGTAGAATCACTGGGCAAAACCCCAGCTGAACCTCAACACCCTCCTACGTGAGTGTACGGCCTAGCTGTACGAAGCTTGGTGATCCTGCTGCTCGCTCCTTTGCCTTCCCAGCTAAATCCTCTGCCTGACTTTCTCTCCTTGTCTGTATCATGTCTGTGTTGGAATACAAGTGTGTGTCCTCTCCACCAATTGATCTCTCTTTTATAACTTTATGTAAAGCTAAAACCCTAATTTCACTTTCACTTTAACTAGTGGTAAAGCAAAAAAACCCTAATTTCACTTTCACTTTAACTAATGTTTCACTAAAGTTAATTTAGATCAGTTTAATTTATTTTCTAAAGTAAACTTAGGAAAAGTAAATTAAATACAACAGGTTTCCTAATTTAAGTCTTCTGCATGCAAGAACACATGCATGCAGGAATACCTTCCTTGTTGCTACTAGTTTAACACTCCCTCTTCCTGCATGATTGAGCTAGTAAGCATTTTACTAAGTAGGAGATAGGAGTAATTGGGAAAACATGATTTCATATAATAGGAATTTTGGACCGAGGCCCAACATGTTTTCTCTTTTGATGTAAATTTGGCAAAGTTATATTAATAATGTTAAAAGGGAGTTACATGCATATAATCTTGAGATTTTATTAGGGATAAGAGAGCTTCCTAACTTCCAAAATACAGTTTAGGGTTGTTCTAATATATTTCATGTACTATGGAAATATGGCCAATAGGATTATTGTTTTAATATATGTCATGTAATATATATAAATATGGCTAATACTTGGAAGTTGTGGCATTTCATTTATCTATTGTTTTGCTATATAATTGCATTTTTGATGTTTTATTAAAATATATATCATGTACTATAGTTATATGGCTAATACTGGAAAATATGGCTAATACTTGGAAGGTGTAGTATAGCATTTATCTATTCTTTTGTTATATAATTACTTTTTCAATATTTTATTTAATTGAATAAAATAGATAAGAGTACCAAATGATATATATATATATGAATTGTTATTTTGTTTGCATTTAAGAAAAAATATAAACATTGATT
The DNA here is from genome assembly GCA_001517045.1 of Pseudotsuga menziesii. Classification (NCBI taxonomy): domain Eukaryota; kingdom Viridiplantae; phylum Streptophyta; class Pinopsida; order Pinales; family Pinaceae; genus Pseudotsuga; species Pseudotsuga menziesii. The sequence goes on along the minus strand of LPNX010287779.1, from coordinate 45,167 downwards.
TGGCACTTCGATTTTCCTGATTCTTTAATGAAAGCTAAGTGCCTTGTTCCACGGCCTTTTCTTGCTGACTAATTGGTGGGTAGGTTTTATAAATTATTCTGATCTTATATCTTTATTATTAATCTTGTTTTTTTTCAATATATATTTTTATTTATATTATTTATTTTGTTTAATTTAATTTCTATGGACCATATATTTATATAAAGGCAATTTTTAAAGTTTTTATTTTAATTTTTTTCAATAGGTATAAATTTATTTATATTATATTATATTGAGTAAGATGTACATTATGTTAATTTAAATTTATCTAGCCCATGAGTTGTAGAATAAATGGTGAATGAGTGTATTGTTAAGGAGGTGTAGAATAGATGGTGAATGGGTGTATTATTAAGTCTTAACACTCCTTAAATAAATCGTGAGTTTGAAAGTTTGTGGCTTAAATTCCAAATAAAAACAAAATAATTTTAAGTAAATACACATTTTTAAAATTTAAAATATATTTAAAAAAAACATATTCATATATTAGAATAATAATAATTTCAATCCATTATAGTGATAAAGTGTGCCATGTTTCATTAAAAAAATGAATCCAATTATATACTATGAGGTAGTTCAATTTAGTTGATTTCTTTGAATCCAAATATATAATATGAGGTAGTTTAATTGAGTTGATTTCTTTGAATCCAATTATATAATATGAGGTAGCTCAACTTGGTTGATTTTTTTGAATGTTTAGTTTTGTTATGAATGATTATATATTATATAAGGATAATGTAAGTGTGTCATGTTGTATAATTATAGTATGTGGTAGTTCATTGGTTGATTTCTTTGGATGTTTAGTTTTGTCATAAATGATTATCTGTTATATTTATGAAGGTAAGATAGGATAACAATATATCATTTAAAATATCAAATGTTTTTAATAAAAAATTGGTTTTCAATTAAATATATATATATATATATATATATATATATATATAAAAGGTTCATTGATTTATATGTTATATTGAAGTGTGAAAATATAAGTTTTGATTATTATGATAAGAAAAGTTAATTAGTTTGGGATTTGTGTTTTAGTAGATTTGATGTATTTGTGGATTAGATAGATTATAGATCAATGAGTTTAATGAATTGAGATAATAAGTTAATTGATGAGTGTGTATGTGTTAATAAATTAAATGTATCAATAGCAAATTATTGGTTAGAGTGTGTTGTAGTGAGTTAGTTAATAAATTAAATATTCGAATTTAAGAATTAGTGATTAGTGAATTAAATGTTAGTGTTTTTTATGAATTGTATGTTTGATGAAAATTATAAATCTAAAGTTAAAGGTGATAATGAATTCTATACATTATCATCTTTGAATTAAAGGAAAAACATTAGGAAGTAGATCTTTTTGTCATCTCTTATATAATGTATATATGTTAAATTTAAGTTGCAGATAGATTGCTATTTTCTTGAAATCATCATATAAATTTATGTGATGAGAACTCTTGTTTGCATGAAGGTTCAGTATGTACATATAATAGTTTGTAAGGAATTAATTGTCAATCAAGTTGCTATTTGACTGAAGCATGGTTGATATCTTGCACATAAATTGCAATGTGATGCACTCATATAACCTCCAAAGAGAATAAATGAAAGTTATATTATTAAGAGTAGGATAAGTTAAAAGGAAATATGGTTCATATTTAGTTTTCTTTTGTTAGAAAGTTTATAAATCCATTTATCCAAGAATGATTTAGAGTAATCTAAGTTATCAACGTTGCTTTGAAGAAATGAATATTAATCTTGATTTTAGCCATCTTCATTTTGTTATTTACAATCAAAATGTTAAAAAAAATAGTTTTAACTAACAAATTTAGAATCTATAAAAAAAAAAAAATTATATTTCACATTTTTCTTATGAATGATTTTGTTATCATTTCAAATATTGTATTTAAACATAATAAAGATATAAAATTCAATATAACTATATTAATTAATAGAATGATGTCAATATAAATTAGAACCATTTAAAAATATTTGATTTTCGTGGAAGAAATTTATGTTCACAATAAATTAAATATGCTAATAAATCATTAAACTTCAAAACATATTATTCTATGTATCAATAAGATATACAATTGTATCTTTAAAAATATTTTTTTTTGTAAGGCTCACACCCACATAATTTCCAACTAGTGACCTTATG
>LPNX010287779.1:28128-42642 GCA_001517045.1 Pseudotsuga menziesii | reverse complement strand
TTAAGGTTGAATCTAAGTTTTCTAAAGATGGATAGAGCATCACATTAAATAAGAATATACATTTTGGCACGTCCCCACCCCTCTTACCAAAGAGAGGATACGACTTTGTTGCTATCATATCCAGGCAATCTAAGCCCCATGAACATAAGATAAAATGCAATGAAATAAAAACATACACAGATGCATAAATTATTATCATACAGCGGAAGCAAAACACATTCCATTCGAGCATTTAACATGTTCATATTAATTTTCAAAACACATATATGGTTGTAGAGATAAAATAGAAAAGAATACTTATTGATGGCAAGAGAGAGCTGGAAGACCAAAAAACAACTAGAAAAGAAAACTTTCACTGAAACTAAATCTGGAATGCTCCTCCTCTAATCTTCAACGCAGACAGTCTACAAGGAATTTGGTACAATCTTCTGCAAACTTCCCCTGTGGTCTATTCAAATCAAATTCCTGATTTAAGCACCATTCCAATCTTTTCCCGAGGTTTTTTTTTTTATAGCTAGACATTACCCTGTTTTTCTTTTATTGTAGGTCGTTACCATGCTTACCCTCGGTCGACTACCAGACAATTATAATAGCATTTAATAAAATAAAGAGTATCTCCACACTGTTAAAGCCAATTGGAAACGAGATGTGTTTGGAAAGCTTTAAAGTGTGGCACGCAATCAATCCCAAACACTCAACAAAAAATGAGAAAACATAGGTCTCAACATCTTCACATTTTCCAGCAGTCAAACGCTAATTTGATCTTTCCCTGGTGATTTTCTATTTAATTATGGTGTTCTTTACATGTTATTTCTACGGCTTCCTCCACATATAATGACAAAATATTCAAAACCACCAGTTTCTCCAACACCAACAGCAAGAAAGAAAGAACAGAATGTGTAAAATAAACTCACGTTGAACACCCAAATAGTTCCAGCTATCCACCAATACAACGACAACACATTGCACAGTATCTTCACTGTCAGTTGAAATTAATTCATCCAAATCATAGAATAACATAACCACACTTACAATTTTTTTAGATCCGTAGTAGTTTGCTCAATCACCCATGATTTTGCAGAAAAAATTCACTTGCATTCAATTTCCAAAATAAATTCTTGATTCCAGAACATTAAACCACTGGCAGATGTAATTTTAACATATTCAAGGATTTGTACAGCATATTTCTAGAAACACAGATAAAATACTAGAAAACACTATCTAGTACTGCTTCATTATTCTGTAGGAAACCCTCGGTTTCCAACTCAGTTTGCATTTTTCTATCTGTAGTGCAGAGAGTCTCTCACCCCTCTTTGTCTCTACATTTACTACACTCCTACACTAGCCTCCCTAACTGTGTCTCTCTCTGTCCATTTGAATTCTCCTTTAGCAAACTAACTACTAACCACCTCTTCCAAAAATAGAGGAACTTACTATTATTATGAAAACTAACTCCTACAGACTAGGAACAAACCGACCAGATGGCTTAGCCTCCTCACAGGGAGCTTTAGACTGCCATCTATTCTTACTTTGACTTAGAAATTGACAACAAACAAAACTAACAATAAGTAACTACTTATACTAAAATACTTTGAAAATCAAAGTCTTCGAGTCCTTAGGACTGCTAGTCCTCTTTCAAAGAAGCTTGTCCTGCAACCAGCTACGTCGATGCAATGTTCCACCCAACCATAGGCCAATGTGTTCATAAATATCTCAGCAACACTGCCACCCCCAAGCTGGGCATGATTCCCACAAGGAATAGGGGAACACTAGCATACTCACACATATCCAAGGAGGTGGAATGGTTGAATTGCTAAGCTAGTGAGCTCAACTACAGAGCTATGGGCACCTACACAAGATCTAGTTTGGATTTCCCAGCACCTACACACCCAACGTAAGGGAGCATTCCCTTCTCTGCTACACAGTCCCTTGGGCTATGCCTTCCATTCCAGTGCTATTCAGGGTGTGCAAAGAAGAAAATCCAACTCCTCTTGATCAGTCTGTGAAGTTCCTTTCCCCACTAGATTTATCAATCTAAGTCTTCCCCAATTCCACTCCAAACCAGTTCATACCAAAACCAAGGGTGCACACACAGCAAAATGCTAAATCTGGGTTTGAGGAAAAATGTTTTTCAACAAAAAACGTAAATGACAAATGGGTAAAATGGCTCCCTGATAGAAATTCGATTTCCATAATCGTTCTATGGCTTCACGTGGGAAAAAATGGCTCCCTCAATCCCTAAATTCATGGCTTTGTCCCCCCATTGGTTGTGCAACACTGAAACATGAAATTCCCCAACCATGGAGATGTGGAAACAACACAAAAACGCCCAGGAGTGATCCCATCAACTAAACATTAACAAAAGCACTTCCCAGCCATGGGAAAAATAAAGAACACTGCAAAAAAAACATGAATGGAGAATGCCATGAGCTCCAAAAAATGTGGCGAAGACAACAACGTCTATGCATGAGGGAATGGGCAACATTTTTGGGCAATAACTTGCCCCATAAGTCAAAATCGTGTTTCCCAAAAACTGATGGCTTCTCCAATTCAAATTTGGACTGTCATACCTTGCCCATCCCATGCAATAACCAACTCAACCAATTTCTGGCAATAATAAATGATTGGGTGAATAAGACAAGAAAGGTAGTTGACAGTTTGATGGGTTCTCCCTTTGACATTTGGCTTTCCCCATTGGCTCAAAGGTTTGAATTACCCCCCCCCCCCCATTATCCTTAGGAAATCATACTCCCATCTCTTTTAATGTTGCATTGACATAGTTGGTTGTGGGTATTTAATTAGATTGCATATTTACATGATGTCCATAATTATAATGTGTTTGGCTAGCACGAAATACCATCGGAAATGATTTTTAATCGCCAAAACATAAAACGCTAAATCGATGGTGGGGCTTTTTCCTTTAGTTCCACACCACGATTAATTACAATATATACATCATATACATTTAATGCAAATAGGGTCAAAACCGGGGTGTTACAATTTTTGCAATTATTTCAAGACCCATGCCCTTTACTTTAGAAAGTATTCAACAAAAAATCCTTAAATCCCCTCTTTTGTGAACTTATTTATCTCTCCCTCCAATAATGTATCTCTTTTGATACCAAGGAAATAATAAAGAGAAAGAGAAGAACAACACTACAATATCTTTCAAGTGATCACGAGACAATGAGGAGAAAACATAACTCCTCTTTCCACTTGGCTATTGAAATAGATTAAGAGACTTAACTAATTCATTGTGTAATGCATATGAAGGCTCATTCCCACATTCCCATTACATTAGGGCATGCATTGTCAAGAATTTTGGAGATTGCTTTATCGTTGTTTGCTTGAGGTTTTTAAGGACATGGAGGTTTTACTTCACCTAACCCTATCTTAACTAAGGGTTTCCAAGGAGATGGAGGTTGGCTTCGCTTCATTAATTAGACATGAGGAGATTGAGGTTGGATTCACTTCATTAATTAGAGATGAGGAGATGGAAGGTTGACAAAAGCATAGAGGTGGAACAATTCGGTGTGTATTGATTCAATCAAACCTTGAAATCTACAGACTATCTGCAGTTGTATACTTTCCATTCATCCTTCGTCAAGGATGCATTCTTTGATGCAACCTACTCTTTACATATTTCTCAATTACCATGATTTTTAGATAACAATACTATTGTTGGACTCCATTGATTTTATATTAGGTCAAATATGAACTTTGATATTTTCTTCTTCAAGATTTTATACAATCATTATTTTGGTTAAACATCATTGTGTTATAGTTGAACCATATATTGAAGCTTGTTGACCTCTTATGCAACCATTATTTTGATTCAACAACATTTTGTTGTAGGCCTACAATATATTGAAGACTTAAAAAGAAGAAAGTCAAGTGAGTTCATTAATATATTTTGATATTTTCCTAAATACCTTTAATTCCTCACCTTGGTTACTATTTTGTATTGTTGATATTTCAAAACTTTGACTTTCTATATTTTAGGACCTTCAAAGCCCACCAACAATTTGCTTTTATTAAGTATTAAGAAATAATTTTGCTTAGTAATTAATATCAAAGTAATAGATTTTTTTAAGTGCAAAACTTATTTCCTTTCAATAACTTTACTCAATAACACCTTAATTAAAGTATCCTGAAAAATGTGGAATGATTGTTAAGCAAGGCCACGGAATTTCCACTACTAAGTGTGGCATCTATTTCCCTATATGCATATATTTCTTATTCAAAGATATCTATTTTCCCATGGAGAAGTATTCACAATTGATTTATGTATTTAAGACATTTCTGCATTTACCGTGTTCCAACTATAAAACACAAAAAAATGGTTGCTTGAATTCCATATATCCAAAACAGAAATTTGATTAAATCTAATATTCTCAATTTTATATTTAACTAATTTTGAATTTAATATTTAAAAATATATTACTAATTTTAAATTTAATATTTAAAAACTATTGAATATAAAAACTATATTTAACTAATTTTGAATTTAATATTTAAAAACATATTTGACTAATTTTGAATTTAATATTTAAAAGCCATTGAATATAAAGATTCCATGAGTATTGTTTTAACTATGCCATCTTTACATCTTTTTGGTGATAAAGCGCTCGATCCAAAACGTCAAATAAAAATAATATGATCCATAAAAAAATATATAAAAAAGATTCAAATGATTTCAATATTTTTCCATATATTATTGTTTCAAAGCGATACCATCTTTATTATGTCTCCGCCAGAGGGATATATATGAATCGGTCAGATGCATTAATCTCGAACAATTTGAAAAAAATTCATTTTAAACTACGGTTTTTATATAGTACAGGGTAACTTTTATTTATGGGTTTTTTTAATTATTGATTTTTTTAAATTGTCATTGGTTCTGCTAAGGTGACGTTGGCTTGGATTCCAGTGCCCCAAGACTCAACGGCAAAATGATGTCAGCAATTATTATTCCTTACAAACAGAAAATTAGATATCTGCCATTGTTCTGCCAGAGGCTCTTGCAGTGCAGTCAATGTTCTCGGGAACCTAAATGGCACTGCAATAGATGGTAGGATACTGACTTTATTCGACCAGCTTCTGCTATGCGGTGCCTATTTGATTTCCTCCTTGTCTTCTTGCTTGTTTCTTCATGCTTCCTCTTGTGATCCTTATTTGATGAAACAGATTTCAAAACAAAGGTAAATTGATTTATCTAAATACAACTGTCATGACAAAATGATCTTAGTTATTAAGAAAGAGGGTTTACTTATTCAATTATTAGGTGAAATGATTGAAATTCAAAGGGGAAAGTAACATTATGTTGATTTATTCATGATCAATCAGCTGCAGATTTATACAGACTCGCAAAAAAAAAACTCAAACCCGTTATATTTGTGGGTCATTCCTTGGGAGGGGCAGTTGCAACCCTAGCCACACTATGGGTACTGGAAAAGAGGGTAAGGCAAAGCTCGCCCTTTTGTATAACATTTGGGGAGGCAACTTTTTGCATGTGGTTTCCCAGCATGATATTGTTCTTTGGATGCTCCTGGCACCGCTTGAGTCCATTACTGAGCCGTTGACTGCTATTCTACCGTATTGGCATGACAAAGTCGCAGATTCTTCTCTTCGAGATGCTTGCAAGACTCTTCTTAAAAAGGTTTTGCAATATACTGATACAGTGGCAAACTATGGACTTCATTCTTCTAGGGGGTCAGATGGGGTTATAAAGAGAAGCCCATACAAACCTTTTGGCACTTACATGTTTTGCTCAAGCCATGGGGCGGCCTGTATTGACAATTCTGATGCCGTTTTGAAGATGTTTCATTTGACAATGAAGAGCCATGAAAAACCTTTGGATAATATTGTAGAGCAGTGTTTTTTAGAGCATATAGGGTATGATAAGGTTTTGAACCATGTCATAGAAACCTCCAAAAGAGGGATTAGATTTGCAAATTCTGATTCTGAATTCTCTTACGACATGGGAATCTCTTTGCAGTTAGAAGCTACTGGTGTTGGAGCTCAGGTAATACTCAATTCTTTTCTAAAAATAAGATGAAAATTACATATAATGTTTGTGTTTTTAGCTAGTTTTTATAATGAACAAGATTGCAAAAGTGATCTCCCCAGTCACACTTGTGCATAGAACAAGATTGCAATATAATGAATTGCAAGTCTGTAATTTTGTTTAGTTTTATTTTCCTGTAGTACTTCTGAATTTTATTTTCTTCAGTTAGGCACACTGATTGATTGCTTGAAATGTTGTTGATAACTTTGGCAGAATGATCATGCACAGCTTGCCCTACGAAGAGCTCGAGAAATTGAAAACGAGTATAATACAACTGTCCATAAGCTGGCTGTTGAATTAAGCCAGAGACAAAGTATTATGGCAGAGCTTGAGTGGTATAAAGAGCTTTGTGAGAAGAACGGTGGCATTGGATATTATGATACCTTCAAGAACCTAGATCTGAAGGATATCCGTGCTGATCGGCATAGGTTAAATCTTGGGATGTTTTGGGATTGCATTATTGAAAAGTGGGAGAATCATGAGTTGCCAAGTGATTTCCAATCCCAAAATAAGTGGATAAATGCTGGCAACACATATAGAAGATTTGTAGAGCCTCTGGATATTGCATATTATTATCGCACCAACAGTAAGGGTAATTATCTTTTAGATGGAAGACCTAATCGTTATAAAGTTCTTCAGAAATTGATGGAAGAGAACGAAAATACTCGCAGTTCAAGATCTCAAAGGCCCCGCACAAAGCCTGCATCCCTCACTCTGGACTCATGTTTTTGGGTATATGTAGAAGAGGCATGGAAACCTGGAAAATCTGACACAAGGCCAACAGCAGAGCCTAACAAATCTTGAGATTTTTGAAAAGTATGTGAGAGATATGGAAAACACTAAGAGCATTTCTTCAGATGTTTTCATAGAAGGAAGCAGGTTCATGATGTGGTGTGAAGAATGGAAAGAATATAAGAAAAACAATCCCTGAATGGAGTTCTCCTTTTAAAAGTTGGAAACCCTGAATTTATTGGAGTGAAAAAGCTGTTTTCTAATAAAATGTTCCAGAAAATGTTGCTTGTTTAGTTTTTGAGATGCAATTTATGTTTCTAATTTTAAGGAAAAGTATCATTTTCCAAGTAGGTTACTTCTTTGAAGAAGAGCACCTTCTTTCAAGTATGCCGTTTGTTTTGATTCTAAGCTTTTTTTTATGGTAAAACTTACTTTGTTCTTTGAAGAAAAGCACCTTTTTTTCAAGTATGTCATTTGTTTTGATTCTGAGCTGTAATTTTTTTTATGGCAAAACTTACTTTGTTGAGATCTTCCAAAGGAATGGATTTATGATAAATTGGACCTTTTTTATTTGTAATATAAGTTTTTAATGAATATGTCTTATGTTGACAGTTTTAGATAGTCCTCCGAAGCATCCAACACACTTTTTTCCATTTCCCATCATTTGAGGCCGAAATTGCAACTTTCTTGTCATGGAAACCCAATATGATGGATTACAATTCATTTATCTTTGATTGGATATGCTCTATCTCAACTCAATAAAATTTGATGAGAAGATGGCCACACTTTACCTTCCAAATGTAAAGTTAGACAGCAACACAGAGGTGATCCTCAGAAATTTGGTGGCATTCGAAGCTTCGGTTGCGCCAGGTGCGATGGTTTTTACACGACATACCGATTTAATGAACGGAATGATCGACGCTGAAGAGGATGTGAAATTGTTGAGACAAAGTGGAATTACTTGCAACCACCTAGAAAACCATGGAGAGGTTGCTAGCCTGTGGAATAGCATGGGTAAGTGCGTTAAGCTCACAAAGGTTCGATATCTTGACAATGTTATAAAGGATTTGAACGGATACTATAATAGAAAATGGAATGTTGCCGTGGTGGAATTTGTGAATGAACATATATTCAGGTCGTGGAAATTCCTATCTCTAATAGGTGCAACAATACTTTTGGCCTTCACTTGCTTGCAAGCTTTCTACTCTTTGTATGATTGTAAGAAGTGGGTAGGAAATCTGCAAAACTAAAGGTACGCGCTAGAATATTGTCGTTGGTACAAGTATGCTTATCACGCTGAAACCTGCACAGCAATCCAGTCCATGTCTTCCAACTAGCTCAATGCCTTGTTGCGGTTATGACACATCAACACATCAAGATGTCTGTCTAAAAGAACTAGCTAAATGCCTTGTTGCTGTTATGACACATCAACACATCAAGATGCCTGTCTATAGTTTTAAAAATTAAAAATTATATTTTATTTCAAATTGATGGACTTTATGTTACATCGTATATATATGTGCACCAACGCATTTCTCACCAAGAAATTTACCAGACAGGTTTTTAATTGATTTATTTGTAACTATATTTTATTTTATAAATATGATATTATTCATATAATATCATATTTTTATCCAATGCGTGAGAGCGATCATGGCACGTTTTGAGAACACATAACACCTTCATGTGAAGAGATTGAGCAGCTGTGACGGTGGGAGCTTCTGCGAAGATATGCCATTGCGTGTTGGAGCGCTTTAGATCTGGTGTTATATTTTGAGCATGAAATAAGTCGGCAGCGGTTTCTCCATGTGGAGCGTATGAGTAGGTATTTTGATCTAGGGTTGTCGGTGGTGAATGCTCCCCTTAAGATAATAATGTCCTAGGGATATATGAAGATTAGGCCCAGGCTTAGAGAAAACGCGATGCCTACTGGACACTCCCTACCGAGCACTTATAATACGCCAACGCAGCGTCTAAGATAAGGACCATTATCCGATACAACGGGGCATTAGAAGATCAATGATCCCAGGTCAACCCCAAGCTTTGCTTTCTTTCCAATAGGCAGGGATGCTGGTCTAGGTGCTACGACGTCTGTTTAAACTATGGTGGCGCTTCAATGGCAACTAGATCGATTGGTGAAAATGAAACTGTAACGTAGATTCTCTGTGACTTCAGCCTAATTTTGTATTCGACGGCCTTATCAATAGGGTTAAGAGAACTCCTTATTGCTTTGCCCTATTGCCTTGATAGATAGGCTTAGATCGGGCTATTGCAAGCCCTGATTTATGCGATTCATTCTGGGCGGTACCGATGAACTCGTGAATTTACAAACCTCAGTGCATCCACCAATAAAGGCGGTATTGGTAAAGTGCCCTTAGAACCCATATTTTTACTAATGGTATCTTTGATTCCTGTTTATTCATTCTGTATGTTGCACTTAGATATGTGTATATCAGCGACATTCTAGCCCCATTTGATTGAGAACACTGTGTACAGTCTTTGGTTTATTTTAGTTTTTGGGTTGTTATATGAATATATAACAAACGAATAGAATGTACATAAACATATAAAGTGAATTGGCAGTGATTAGGTTGATAGTCCAAACCGGAAAAAGAAAAAACTTCCTCAGATCAAACGAGAATACAATTAACACTACCAGATTTTATTTGACAACTAGGATTGATGTAACTCTGTCCATAAGGAGCGTGGAAAGTTGCATAAGTTGATTAATTGGCAAATTGAATGGCTTGACCCTTTCTAGTATAATCGAACTGAATTATTGGTTTATCTGGAAAATCTGTAGTAAAAGATCCATAGTTTCCATAGTAGTAGGACTGCAGTATAGCAGTATGTGGTCGTATGAAGGATATGTTATTTAATGCAGCTTGAAGCCTTTGGCCTTGGAATCCATTGCAGAGCTACCTGGGCAGCGTTGCAGAGCCAATCCTACAGTGAGGAAGAGATCTCTGTCTACTGTTTGTGGGACCTTGGCATTTGCTAAGCTTCAGAGACTTGTGGAGAAATCATCTGCAGTCTTAGAATCATTGAAAATAGGAAGGAATCGCGTGATGGGCTCTTCATATGATAGAGCTGAATTGTCTTAGTATTCAAGTATAGCTGTTGCAGTAGTGTTATCAATGGGAACTCCTGATGCTAAGAAGTATGCCTATGCTAAGATAAAGTATCTGCCCTGCGGTTGGTTTGCTGTTAACATTACATCAGTTGTTTATCCAGGAGAAAGTAAGATGATGTCTGTTTTATGAGAAAATTTCAGGTTTTTTTAAAGGAGAATGGGATTCTAGTTTCGTTGGGTAGATACTATTTGTTGCGATTAATATATATAGTGGGAATTTCACTGGATGGAATGGACACATGCAGTAAGTAACAATAAATATATGAAAGAGTATCGTCTAAGCTTGGGAAGAGATTCTGAAGTTTTTGTATAGTGTGAATCTCGAGATTCATTAAAGAAGTGACCTGCCCAACTTCGATGGATGCAATTTTGTATTTGTGAGGCTTAAGAAGATTCTTGAAATCTTTCCTTTGTCTCTTATGCTGCCAGGTCCATATGTAGACTAAAATGGTTCCTTCCTTGTTTTGATAATGTTTATTAGCTTCAGCTGGCCTTCAGCACAAGGGATATGGCCTTCAACGTGACTGATATGTTGATGTAGGTAAGCACAATCCTATGCAATTTTCTTTAGTGCCATTAAATTTCTCTATTCAATTATAAATACATGGATATTTACATCCTGTTTACACATTCCTATGCAATTTTCTTTAATACCATTAAATTTCTCTATTCAATTGCAAATACATGGATATTTACATCTTGCCATGAATAGATTTGAAAAACATGATGGATTCAGGATTTTGATTTCTCTATTTATGGTTTGAGTATCAGGATCTTCCCCGTGGCTCTTCGTGCTATAGGGTTCTACCCTTACCTTTCCTCCTTAATGCCCACCACACTGGATACACTGCAGAGGAGACCCCCTTCCACACCTTATTTGTTAGCTTTTAGATATGTAATTATCCCCAATCGGGAAAGCTAGAAACCTGACCCCATATCTCGCATGCACACATGAACTCGTATTTATTAGGTCGGACGAGTGCTTTAATAAATTACTTTAACTTTAGGTACGGAGTGGGCTTAGGAACTTCTCACTTTTTTACCCATGCCTATGTGGGAAACACTTTCTTTATGGAACAAGTTTAAATAAGTTCACATGGAGATGTTTAAATGTCCAAATACTCAAAACTTTTGTTATATGAAGTTGAAAAGAATTCAAATTAGATAAAGATAAAATGTCTTGAAGTGTGTTAGTGTTGTTTTTAAGGAATGAAATATTATGTATAAGTATTATTTTATATGAATATTTTGATTTGATAAATTTGTATATGTAAATTATGTGTGTAAATATTAAAAACAAATATAATATATTAATTATTTTAACAAGTTTTGATAAATATTATTAGGTGTTGATATCATAACCAAAATTATATGTGCAACTCTAAGGTGAGATGCAATTCCTAAGACTTTAAGTTAATTGCAGGATGTAGACATTTGAGCGATGTGATGTTTAGTGAGGAACTTTTGGACTATTCGGGAGGCTCCAACTCTGAATATGAGTTGTCAGATGGATTTCTTTCCTCCATCTAGATGGATAGTGCTGTTATTACCAAAAACTATATCCATGTATTCGGTTTTCCTTCGGGATCTTAGTCTCGCAAAGCACAATCAGACGAACTCCTTTCCAATGTATGGTTGTGCAATGGCACTGGTAATGGGCCTATGATTGATCCTATCCCCTGGGGTGTAACTTCCTCTTTTAAGGAGGCAAGTACATCTAAAGTACTGAATAGTTATTCTTCTAATGGTTGCTTCCACATAGACAATAATTCCCTCGTCGACTTTAGAAAGATCTTTATGGATCTTGGAGTTGGTTTCATTAGTAGGCTTGATTTGTAATTAAGACCCTATGAAGCTTTATTGTTCCGTGGGAATCTTCCTTAGCAAATAAAGTGGGTAGGTAATACTCACTCTGCTGTTCTGGAAGACCTCCCTCACCTCTTGTGGCATCTCATAAAAACCCTAATATCATTATGGCTCCCCATAGTCAAGGCGGAGATCACAACCTTGGCGCTAGGGTGAAGAACGTGTTAGTTGACTAGCAGTGGCTTTCAAGGCCCCAAAAGACGTGAGAAAAAACCACTCCACTTCTAGCATTCAGAAGGCGCTCAAGGAGGACATGGAAAGACATAATTTCAATTATTTTTCTCCTGCAATTTCTTCCACCTAGAATAAAAGACAAAGTCATGTACATGTTGATTTTGTGCATCTCTGCAATAAATCATTGATTAGTGTACTGCAACAACGATTCACTATTATAGCTCAAAAGGGGTTAAGATTTATTAAGTACTTTAACATTATAGTAGCTTCCTGCCTTGGGTTTAGTGGTGAGCTGCAATTCCAATAACTTATCCTTAAATGAAGTTATCCTAGGACTCTTGGCACTATTCAAATCACACACTTAGTTGATCAAGATAATGATGATACATTAATTTAAAACAAATAAGTCTAAACATTTTACCATTTGGATGCCCAAAAATACTTTCCTTAATTTTTCCTCAACCATTGCCTTACAGTTTCTAGATCATATGACTGATCCATAACTTTTTTCAAGAGAGTTACATATCATTTACCCTATGAGTGGTGATCATATTATTTTCAACATTTTTAGACCTACAAAACCAAGTTAACTTCAACAGAATCTCAAGAGAAACAATGACCGATGGGAGTGAAGTAATAATGAAACTCTGCCCAAAAAAACACTAGAAAAATGCAAAGTGTTGTGGTTTTATGGAAGAAGAAAAAATAGAAACAAATTAAATTATAGTACATGTCATTGATTTTATTTTGTAGTACAAATCGACGTGTGGATATACTGTTAATTTTTGTTGAAAAGATTTAAATGGATGTCGCCCAACCCCAATATACAGAAAATTCCTATGAGACGATATTTCAGGCGATTGAATTCAATGGCTACATTCGTGAAGATGGCCATGTCTCTCTGGTCTACATTGTCATCCCAGATTCCCGCTGGACCTCATCTTCTCACTCTCAATACTCTAAACACACAATGCATTCCACATTTCTTCAGAACACTTGATGCAGGAAGCGGTGCTGGCAAACAGAGAAACCCTTACCAACGATGGGAAAAAGGTGATAACGGTGAGTCGAAAATTAAATTATCCATTATTCACTAGAACTATTATTGTTATTTTACCTCACATTTATTTCTATTCAACTGATTGATGTATTTTAATATGCAGGTTCAAACTAGATCATTGCTTGTGTTGGACATGGTGTGACTTTCCTTCCTTTTATCAACATCGCATTTGTTAGAAAATAATTTAAATGTTTACAACCTCGTGTCAAGTCATTAATTTACTAATTGTTTATATTGGATACCTTTAGATTCGATTTCATCTCCTACCCTAGTGAAAAAAGAATTTCCTCCAGGTTATTGGAATGATGATATTATCGATTCTCTAACATCATCTCACAAGGTTAGTAGCCTCAGAGGCTGTTTCAATTCAATTGAATGCCCATCTCTGTAGCCTCTCTTCCTTCACTTGTTAAGGAGTGATAATTTTGCTGATATGAGGTAAGCTATTAAGAACGGATAGGCTTTTGCAAGTGCACAAATGAAGGGAGAGATAAAACCTAGCAATCCATACTTGTCACGCCATAATAAGTGGTTGTCCCTTAATTAATTTGAAACCTGGGTTAAGACACCAACTCTTGAGGCAATCTTTGAGGCAATCTTGGATTATTGTACCATCATATAGGCAATCTACAATCATATGGTAATCTATCTCCTAAACATTTTCGCACAAATAACATCTACCTAGCCCATCCCAATTCCTTCTTTGCAAATTATCCCTGGTCAACGCTTTATTCTGTAGGAAAAAACACATAAGTATTTTTTCCTTCACTACGCAATTGAACTTACATACTACTCGTTGCCACCAATTTGGTTCAACCATTTGATTCAACACCGTAGAAACAGAAACGGATGATAAGCATAGGGAAACATTAATATCCGAGATTAAGAATATGTTTAGATCTATGCGCTATGGGGAAATTAATCCATCTACATATGATACTGCTTGGGTAGAAACGATTCCAGCAGTTGATGGCTCGCTCTGACCAACCTCAGTTTCTTCAATGGATTCTTCAAAATCAGTTGAAAGATGGCTCTTGTGGTGAAGGACTCTACTTCTTGGCATATGAAAAAATACTAGCTACTCTTGCATGTGTGATCACTCTTACTATATGGCGGACTGGGAAGGCACAAGTACAGGAAGGTTTTCTAGGTTTTCTATTTAATACATTTTAGATTTGTCAACGTTCTTTTATTATTATTTTTTAAACATAAATTTAAAATGATGTAAATATTTATATTTTTTTACTTATTAATATTAATCTTTGTGTATGTTGTGGATGCCAACATTGATTGAATTAGTACATATTGCACTCGTTGAATTTTTCAAGACACAAGTTGGTA
The DNA here is from genome assembly GCA_001517045.1 of Pseudotsuga menziesii. Lineage (NCBI taxonomy): Eukaryota > Viridiplantae > Streptophyta > Pinopsida > Pinales > Pinaceae > Pseudotsuga > Pseudotsuga menziesii. Next base: position 28,269 of record LPNX010287779.1, on the reverse strand, counting down.
AGATAGAGCATGAAGCTGATAGCCACATGCCAAGTGGATTTCAAATCGTATTTCTTGCAATGCTAAAAGAAGCTAAAGTCTTAGCTTTGGATCTACTTTACCAATTACCATTGTTCAATCAAATCATGGAAACGCGTGGAG
>LPNX010287779.1:6216-27848 GCA_001517045.1 Pseudotsuga menziesii | reverse complement strand
TTAATATTTGATCAATTAATTAAATATTATTTTCATTTATACATATAAAAAAATGAGATATAATATTTAATTTGTATAAGTTTTATAATAATAAATTAAGCAGAATAATATTATGTTTTTAATATAAAGATATTTATATATAATTAAAATTGAAAATTAATATTAATATTTGATCAATTAATTAAATATTATTTTCATAATAACGGTCATACTTTTCATATATATATATATATATATATATATGTGTGTGTGTGTGTGTGTGTGTTATTATTATAATGTTTTAATGCTCTAAAATAATTATATTAATAATATTATTTATATCATGAAACTATATATTTTATTTTGACTATATTCATTTATATTAATTTTAAAGTTGATAAAGTAAGATTGATTTTGGAAATAATTTATATTATATTTTCTAAGTTTTAAAATATTTGTATTTTAACTATATGATTTTATTATGTTTTACTTGTTTTTAAGTATATAAACATCTTGTTATTTTACTATGTTTTGACTGATTTATAATAGATTACATATAAACTTAATTGTATTATAAAATTTTGATAGATTAAATATAAATTTCATTTTTAATGGTTATAATTTTAAAATGATTTTTTAATGATTTTTTTAATTTAAAATTTATTTTTTATATTAATATAATCCTGTCTTAAGTGGGTCGTGGCTACATATGTTCATACTTTCATCCACTGAGTAGAATATCTTGGTCATCATCCCATTTTCACAAATGCCATTGAATGACATGAAAAAAGATATTGGAAACTTGAGATGCAAAAAAACACTTTTAAGTGGTAATGAAAACAAAATATCAAATGGAGGAGAGAAACAAAATAGATGAAATACAACACTAGCCACAAGAGAGAGGCCATCAATATTGAGATTAATGTCATATTAATCCATTTCAGTGAAACTGTTAAGACATGTTATTTTTCCATTTGTTGTTTTAGTATTTAATATACATGTCACATATAAAGTGTATTTTTTTTTTTAAATATAATTTAGCGAAAAATTTAATTAAAAACAATATAATTTGAATAAAATATTTATTATTAGTTTTGTATTTAAAAATAAAATTAAAAACACCTTTGGAAATTAGAACTCGATATCCTTTGAAAATATAAACGGGTGAAAGCACCAACAAAAAGGGTAAGCAGTAGACACATAGGTAGTAATAGTAGTAGTAGCAGTGACATAAACATAGGCGGAGCTAGGAAAAGCAGAGTTAAAGGAATATTAATATTCGAATCAAAGTAGAAGAACTAGTTTAAAAAGCAACAACTGACCCAACGCCATATCCAATTTAAAATTTGCACCTATATATCATTTAGGTAGCAATCTCAATATTTACTTATTAGAAATCTATTTATTAGAAATACGAATTTAAATAGCTACATGCAAGCCATCCTAATTATCTCTTTCTTTGACTGCTTGATATGACTTATGCTCTTGGTATATCTCGCATTCAAATAACCCCTTGCAGGTTGGGGTGGAAGCGCCCTTCTTAGTTCATGAGAGGGCAACTAAAAAAATCCATCAATGTTAGTGAATCTGATATAGGTTGTGCATTAACTCTGACTTTTTTATCCACTCAGTAATGAGGTGATTTAAGTTTTGGGATAGAGCAGTGATTTAAAAATTTAATTATCCCTAAAAAAATTTTAGGTTGTGCATTAACTCTGACTTTTTTATCCACTGAGTAATGAAGTGATTCAAGTTTTGGGACAGAGCAGTGACATGAGCCCTGTCCTACCTAACAAAAAAATTAAAAAAATTAAAAAATTATTTATCCCTACAAAAATTCTATCACTCAGAAAAACAACCCATAACCCAATATGGGGGAGATTTTATAATGTTCCTACTTAACAAAATAATAAAAAATAATATGGTTTTAAAACCATGTACAAGGCCTCCTAAACAACCCATGATTTTATTGTACATGGTTTAGGAGGACCTTGCACATGATTTTAAAACCATGTGCAAGTTCCTCCTAAACCATGTACAATAATTTTAAAAAATATTCAACCTTGATGCATAATAAAAACCAATAAAAGTAAACAAATATATGTCGTTGGTTCATCCTTATTTCAGTTGATGAAAGGACCAAGAGGACTCGTTTATCCTTATTTCAGTTGATTATTTTAATTTCACATTTTTATACTTCATTGAGACTTTCAATAGCTTTCTATAGAAGGTATTATCAAGATAAAAAAAAATGGCATGGATTGTACTTATTAAGTTAAGATTTGAGTATCTTAGTTTAATTATAGAGAATTTATGGTCAACAATTTTTTCATGGTAGAGCAAGTAACAATGGTTAGTGTAACCCTTCCACTTAGATAAAGGTTTCAAGATTTAATGAGGAAATTCTTGTACTCTATTAACTTACTATAGAAATAGGCATGGATATATTCTTGATAAGAACCTTTGGAATAAACTTTTAGGTTTGAAAAGATATGCCTTGTTCTTCATATGATGAATGTTGATGAATGTTGTTCTATTTAGGAAAATGACATAAATAGAATGGCTTGATTTTCGACAAACACTTTGGAGAACCTATATAAGAAGATGGATATTGTATCTAATGTTATAAATTATGTTGTCATATTTTGAACCAAATTATTTATATGTTACTAGAGTTATATCTTAGGGATGCTGCAGTTCTTGTTCTTTGGTACATTATGAGGTTTTTAAAATATTTGAATATTTGAGGAAGCAATTCCCAAAAAAAGATTAGGATTAGGAGGTTTAAGGAGAGTGCTACTTCTTGTAAAAGCTTGGTCAATTCAATATTGATGACAAAATTCAATTAGAATTACATGTGTATACCTCTTCTTGTTGATCACATGAGATGAGATAACGTATTTTACAATAGAAAATACATTTTTTGTTATGGTTAACTCTCATCTTTAGATTGATTTGTCTTATAAAAAGAGCTATTAACAATGGCGGGGACATTGCCACCTCGTGGCTCTTGTTCAAAAATGTCTCATATGTTTTATTATTACTTCAATTAAAAAATTGCCAACATTATTACTTGAATGAAAAATATGTACACATTTTGTTGAAAAATGCTTCATAAATTATATTGGGTTAAGACACCACCACTAGTGGTGTTCTTGTGACAAAGGTTTTTACCTTAGTTTTAAGATTACTATTAAATATTTTTTAAATTTATATAATTAATTAGTGATGGGTTATAGGTTGATTATGTGTGTTTGTTAGGTTTTATTCTTTTTAATAATGGTGTGAGATATTTAATTATGATAGTTTTGAATTATTTTATATGAAATCTTCATTTGTATATAAATATCAATAGTCTTATAGCTTATATTGTGGTTTATTAAAGTAGTTTTATGACTATATTTATCTCCTTTGAAATTTTTATATAAATATTTTTATGTTTTAATTAGTTTAACGAAAAAAATTAATATAACCAAGATAAGAACGAACTTTCATGAGCTCTGTAGTGAAATAGGTCGTTAAACAATTCCTAAAACTCCATGGGCGAAAAGGATCTACCATCTCTGTGAGAATAAGAACATTCACGATGAAAATCATTTTCTCTTAGAGTGCCATGCGTACACCCACATTAGATCTCAGTTTCATAGCCTTTGTTGCAATGCGACCTTCCTAACCTCTTAACATGTCAAAATTATAGTGAGCTCAGGATGCTTCTATCTGGAAGCTCTTTGAGCATAGGAATATAATTTTAAAACAAACTAAATATTTCGCTTCTTTAGGTCTGATAAACCAAAGTTTTGGTCTCAGTGGACATTAACCATCATCGTCATCATTGTGGCTTATTAAAGTAGTTTTTATGACTATATTTATCTCCTTTGAAATATTTATCTTATAACGTATTAAAATAATTTATTATTTATTTGTAGATATTGACACAATGATAACATATTTTTTTTAAACAGTTTATAAGATTGTTATAAACTATATTTTCTTAAAAACAATGAAATAAGCATTAAAAAATAACTAAAGCATTTGCATTATTAAAATCCCACCATAATCAATATAACTCTAACCAAAACATACTCATATAAGAGATATTTAATAGTTAAAGCATACTCACATAAGAGATGTTTAATAGTTAAAGCATTTCATCCCATTTTATAAATATATTAAGAGAACATATGTTGTGTGGCATATTCAACGTGCAGAAGAAGAACACTCTACACCTCTATCCAATGATTCAAACTTCAATGTTATTACCTTTCCATTGCCCCATACCATGGATGAATGGGAACTTGTCTCTCAAATGCGTCCAGGAAATAACATCCAAGTTGATCACCTTGAAATGCTTGGGCATCATGAATTTGACAAAAATCACAATTGGTCAAATAACAATATACCCACCCATTTGCATGAGACAACAACATCATTCATTGAACTCAATCACTTGTCCATCCAACTTACATGAATACACCCCATCCTTCTCCAATTCACCTAATTCCTTCTTTCCCACACAACGCATAGCCTTTGACATTGTCATGTCCCATTTCAGAAACACTACATATGCTCAACCGCTAAAACTGGTGATTCAAGGTACTGCAGGCACCAGAAAATCTTACCTCATATCTTGCCTAAAATTTGCACTTCAAACTGCATCTGAACAAAATCCCTCCCCACTTCTTCTCCTTGCTCCAACTAGTGTTGCTCCTTTTAACATACATGCATCAACAATACATTTTTTTCTTCGAATACCCATTGGTGAAATGCAGCCTCTTGAAGGCCAATCCCTTTCAAAATTTCAAGAAGAACTTCGCCATATTCACTATATTCTCATAGATGAAATGAGCTTTATTGGCCCAAAAATGTTAACTCAAATTGATGCATGCTTACGTCAAACTTTCCCCTCGAAATGTACAATCCCATTTGGTGGTTGTTCCATAATTCTTCTTGGTGACTTTGGAGAAATGCCTCCTGTAAAGGACATTCCCATGTATGAAGGCTCATCCATTGGAATTGCTCTTTGGGGTACATTTGATACTTTTATCACGCTCGAAACAATTTTCCGACAACAAGGAAATAGAACTTCTCAAACTTCCTTTTGGAAACTCTTGCTAAACCTTCGAAATGCAAACCCAACTATTGAAGACTGAGCACTCCTAATGAGAAGAAAAACCTCATGCCTTTCACATGTCAACAATTCTTCATTTGAACAATCTATCCACTTGTATCCCACAAATAGCTCCGTTGCACTGCACAGCAAACACATGTTGAAACAACTTAATATGCCAATTGCACATTGCTTTGCAGAACAAAGGAACAAAAATTCCCATCAATTTATTGATGGTGAACAATTGGCATTAAAGGTCCTTCTTATTGTTGGTCAACAAGTCATGTTAACTTCTAATTTATGGGTCCAAGCAGGACTTGTTAACGGCTCACTTGGAAAATTCATTGATATTGTCTACAACACAAATGAGAAACCTCCTACCTTGCCATCAATTGTTGTTGTCGAATTCCTCCATTACAAAGGACCCTTATGGGATGCTTCTAATCCTACTTATGTTCCAATATCTGCAATAACAAGAGGATCCCATAGACAACTACCACGTCGTATGGCATGGGGTTTAACTATTCAGAAAGCCCAAGGTATGACCCTACAAAATGTAACAATAGATATTGGAAATATTGATATACAAGGGCTTGCATTCACTACAATATCAATAGTTACATCTCTTTCAGGCCTACACATTTCTCCACCTTTCTCTTTTTCCACATACTCTCGAATGCAAGGAAAATGATATGTCCAACATAGGAAACAAGAGGAAAGCTTACTTGCTTCAAATTATTTAAAACCAAATTGTGGTTGAAGCTTCTCATTGTCTGCTGTATAAATGTATTGTTTTTGTTTGGTCACTTGTTGATGTAAAATATCTACTTTTTTTCAATAAACATCCAAGAAAATTTGAAATATTTGGATTCTAGACTAAACTGTCTTAGCAAACTCAAATAGTAACTATGAGAGTTTTTAAGTATCCCAGTTATAATATATAATTGATAGCTAAGAAATAATTACTCAATGCACATTTGATATGTCAAATTTGTAATGCAAACTTAATACATAAATCAACACATTTAATACATCCGCAACCTATAATCAATATACCACAAATACTGAAGAATAACTCAAAATTGTTGAAACAAATTTAATAAAAAAACATAAATCATTACATAACTAATAGTGTTATCTTATTCAATTGCAAAGCATTACATTGTCGTTCTTCAATACTGGTCATTGCAAAACTGTTCTTTAGCGTTTCAATGATCAAATCGCCAATTGACTAAATCCATATCCAGCATTAAAACAGGTTTTGATAATTGAAAAAGATAAAGGTAAAAGAGATTTATTTTCTTAACACGTAACTATTCAAGCTAGCATAAGTCTCTACAACCAGCTTGAAATAAATCTCAAAGAAAATATTGTATAAGGTTTATGAACAATCTTAAAAATATTCAATACATCAAATAATAATACTAATTAAAGACAAAAACATAATAAATGACATAATTTAAACAAAAACATTCATTTACTATATATGAAATAGAAGAAAACAAATTTATATATACCAAGTAACATTGGTTTAACATACCAGAAATAGTCACCAAGCCAATAAAAATAGAAGAATAACTATAATTTGCTAACAAACATTTTACAAACAACCACAAAACAAAGCACAAATAACTGTAATTTCATTAACATGTAGGACATTCGCACATTCTTATGTTTAGTGCCCAAACAACTAATTTCTTCCACTAGCCAAAATTTTCCCTTTAAATAACATTACGAAGTATTACAACAAATAAATATTCCCAACATGTAGGATTCCAAGATCAAACAGTTTAATTTTGACCAAGGACGGAATGCCACTTGTCATCTAACTCCATCAATAAATCAATGTGCAGGGATTTAGCCTGTTCAAAATGAATTTGTGCCCTCAAAACCTTGGAGGCAATCTCCCTCTTCTTCACCGTTTTCCATTTACCAACATAAACCTCTATCTCAACTATCACAGAATAAGTTTTCTCTATCCAACTCGAAATATATTCTAGCTTAATCTGAGTGAAACCCTCAATTATCTTCTTGGCAACAACACATGATTGTTTAACTTCATCTAATTTTAGCTTGGGTGTAGATGCTTCTTCAATCGCTTCTAGCATATCCAACACTAAAAAATCGAATAAAACATTTGAAGCTTTCCACCTATGCTTGCATGCTTCCTGGCCATCTTCGATGACGCTTCATACTGCATCACAAAGGCTTCCCCAAGTTTCAAAAGCCACTTCAACCTTTTTAACATGAACTTTCTCCATTATTGGGATATCCTTTGCTTTGTCTCTCATATGTATTTTCTATCTAGTCACATTTTCCAATGCCTTGATTGCCACAGTTTTCCGAGTATCATGATCCTCGAGAACATGTGACTATTCTTCAAATGTTTTGTATAGTTCATGTATTTCACACAACGTTGTATACAGGCTAGTCATGCATTGATGATACTGCTCATTTACCCTACAATCCAACTGTTTAAATTCTTCAACTGTTAGTGTTGAAGATGATGAGGCAGCTGAAGATATTTGTAATTGTTTCAGTTGATTCTCTAGGGTATAATTCTGATCAACTTGTTGCTTGTTGACAACCTCTAATTTCTCAAGCTGCTGCTTTAGACTGTTGAATTTTTTTCCAATTGTGTCTCTTTATCTTGATGCTCTTCTTTAAGCAACTTAATATCCTTAAGGTGACATGCCTCAGATGCATCCAGATCCTTTCTTACTTTCTGTAGTTCTTCTTCCTTAGTGACGAGATATTTAGTCAACTGCAACACTGAGTTATAGTTAGCACCTGCAAAAACTCCAATAGCAGCTGTAGTATTTACTGCTCCTTGCTTTTCATTAGGAGCATCAGTTTTCCAGATAATTTTATCAAGGGCAGGCACATGTTTCAACATACCTTCTCTTGTCCTCTTTAAAACTATATTCAAAATGGATTTCTGCTTCTTGATCCAACAATAATTCCCTAAGCTAATAACTGCATATTCTCCAAAATCTGCTATCTCTTTTGTAGATGAAACAACTTCTTTTTCAAGTGAGCTTGTTGACTGAGGTTGTGATTGTGACACAGGAATTTCTACATTAATTTATGATTGTGACACTGTAATTTCTACATTACGAGGAGAAATGTCCAAGGCCAAGGGAGAGAATATAGATATAAGGGAAGTGGAAGAAGGAGGAATAGAGCTCTTAGTTTCTATAGAACGGATAGTAGCCACAGAGGTATTTTCCACTTGGGAAAAAGGAATACGAAAAGATGTGGTCGGAGGATCATATGTATGGGGATCAATAAAACACATGGAGAAGGAGGGGCAGTATCACTAGCCAATTATACTAATACTAATGGGTCTTCACAAGTTTTCTCAACAATAGGCTTTAAATCTACATGGGAAAAAGAGGACTTAGAAAATAAAGGATCAAAAATATCTCCTGAAAATTTGAAAGAGACATAGATGATGTCATCAAGGTAACAATATTGATAGGACAAGTGGGGTTTCTAGTCTTCTCCTCTAGATCACTATCAATATCATGGATATCAATCTTACGCTTAGATTCAGATTCAACCTGTCAAATGAGAGAAGCTTGAAGAGGCAATTTCTATTGAAGGATAGTTACACCTATCTCCAACCCTTGTTGATCCATGGTTACCTACTAAGGTATTTTCTCTATTTGAACCACTACAATATGAATTTTCTTCTTCTCTGGCTCAGCTTCAGCCTCCTCAACATATGTCCGAAGTTGAGAACTGAGCTTCGCTAGACCTAGTTTAATTGCTTCCCCTCTTTTAAGAACTTCCATCTCTTGCAAAGACTGACCACTGCCATAAGTTTCTATCATAGCTTTGCCTTTATACTTTGACTACAATGCTAAGCAAGAAGCTGTTGTTCCTTGCTGTCTTGCTTCTCTTTCCATGTTTTCCCTATCAATCTTATCCTCTGCTTCAAATTTCGATCTTCTTTTACGAAGGGTGGTTTCCTTAATTTCTTTCTGATATTTGAAAACATGATATTTTACCTCCGGATCAATGATCTTATCCAATTCTTGTCAAAACTCAAAAAATCCCATGTACATGGAATCATATGGAAAATATTCATGTGTATAATTCAACTTAGCCTTTTCTTGAGAAAAAAGGCTAACGAGAAAAGTGTTAGGATCATGCATCCTTTTGGAAGCCTCTTCCAGCTTCATAATTGTAATCTCCTTTACAATCACAGTTGCATGAGCATAATTTTGTATAACCAAACAATCTAGAGAAAAAGGAAGCCTAGGCCAACCCTTCCTCTTGTTCTTAGCCAATTTTGGATAAGCGCCATCAATAACCGTTTGAAAATCAAATTCCTGTAACACCATTCAGTCTAGAACAATTCTCGGCAACAAATGGATGGTATTGCTTCCCCAAATTCTAAAATAAGAGAAATATTCCCCCACGTACCAATCTCCATGAACAACAATTAAAGCCCTAGCTTTTGCTGAAAATGTCGGAACATCGGTTTTGAAAATCATATGATACATGGACCCTAAGGAAAGGTCGCAGATTTCATATATACGATGAACAAAATTATCCTCCAACAAGTCAGCACAGTAAATATGAACTGGTGGACAATTCTTCTCCCAATTGCAACCCAGATTAGGAAATTTCGAAGTCGTACAAAAAATGTCCATGACATATGCCGACATATAAAATTGCAGTTTGTTTCTTTTCAGGTATTTTTCAATTTGATGCTGCAAGTCAAGAGCTAATATTTGAGCCCAATTGAATGACTCACCTATAAGAATAATGTGTTGGGCTTCTGGAACCCACTCTGATTTGAAATATGTACAATTTGCCTCACAATATATTCGGTAGAACATACCGGCCAGTAGTGAAAATGGTTCCTTGAACCATGAAATAGGGTAAGAAATACCTGGTTCTGCAGGAAACAAGATAGGTTTTTCCATCCATGATTTTACCACATGTTCGTAATTGAAACAAGATGTTGCTTCATCAAGGAACTTATGACTCGGTAGTTGTTTCGGGGGACTGAGAGCGTAAGCCTTAGCAAAAATTTCATGTCTGAACGAGGCCCAAAAATGGTAATGTAATCATTGAAAACTTGCTCTTCAGGCTTAGCATGGTCGAGTGCCCACTTCACTGCATCTATGTAGGGCATAAACGCTGGTCTAGCGGCAATTAGATGGATCTATGAGCCCTTAATGTTGATGTAAGCCAACTGATCTTGAGTAATAGCCGAGAGATCATCATTATCGAAAATTGAATAAATTCTCGACCACCCTAAATACATGTTTTCAAAAATTCGCCCACTAGTCTCTGTAAAAATTTCGGCTTTTGGGACCTTGGACCTTTGTTCTTGGAGAGCCCTTTTTTATCTTGTCTTTCTGGGCATCAAAGAGGCCATTTATGCTGGAAATACCGCAAATCTGGTCCAAACTTACTAAACTATACAACCAATGACAAATGTAAGGTGCAATAAAAAGAAATCACAGTAAAAATCAACAGGAAGAGTAAAATTGTAGATAAAACAAATAGTAAAAACCTAAAATTGAAACACACTATATAGCCAAAACCTTAATGACAAAACAAATCTAGACAGTGGATCTAGGGAAAAACAAACGGATGAGATTAAGGCGGGAAAGAAAAACTGAATATAGAACCTTTTATTAACACAAACTGTAAATTGCGAAAGCGGAAAGTGGAAAGGTAAACTGATAATTAATTTATCAATTTACCTTTCTGCATTCCTCTTTGCAGAAACTCTACCTTGGGGAAAGTTGAAACTGTTCGTTTAAGAAAAATAAGGGTAATATATTTGAAGTGACCCCTGTTACCTCGAAAAGTTGAAAGCGGAAAAATAAAACTTCAAAGTTCCTATTTCCCCATTCGGGACAGAGATCAATATCAACATTAACATTAACACTAACAATATTTCAGTTCTCATAAAATGATATAAAGTTCTTAAGAAAAAACAGTATTCTACTATTGGCTTTCCGCTTTGGAAAGCATAAAGCGGAAAGGTAAACTGATAATCAATTTATCATTTTACCTTTCCACATTCCTCTTTCCAATGTGGAAAGCAGAAAGTGGAAAGGAAAAGTGATAGTCAAATTATCAATTTACCTCTCCCCATTCCGCTTTCCAATGCCAAAAGAGGAAAGCAGAAAGTGAAAAGGTAAACTGATAATCAATTTATCAATTTACGTTTCCGCATTCCACTTTCCGGAAACTCTATCTTGGGGAAACTTGAAACTGTTTGTTTAGGAAAAATAAGGGTAATATATTTAAAGTGGAACATTGCCGTGAAACTGTTTCAACTTTCCCCCAGGTAGAGTTTCTGCAAAGAGGAATCTGGAAAGGTAAATTGATAAATTGATTATCAGTTTACCTTTCCACGTTCCACTTTCCTCTTTCGGCAATGGAAAACAGAATGGGGAAAGTTAAATTGATAAATTGATTATCACTTTACCTTTCTGCTTTTTTTGGAAAGTGGAATGCAGAAAGATAAATTGATAAATTGATTATCAGTCTACCCTTCTGCTTTCCGCTTTTCAAAGCGAAAAGTCAATAGCAGAATATTGTTTTTGCTTAAGAATTTTATATCATTTTATGAGAACTAAATTATTGTTAGTGTTAATGTTAATGTTGATATTGATCTTCGTCTCTAATGTGCAAATAAAAACGTGGAACATTGCTGTGAAACTTCCGCTTTCTGAATTACGAAAGTCCACTTTAAACGAACAGTTTCAACTTTCCCCAAGGTAAAGTTTCCGCAAAGTTGAATCTGGAAAGGTAACTGTGACAACGTTGCCTAGTAAAAACACAAAGAAAATTCACTAACGACATTGTGTGTTTTGAATGCCTTTGGTGGATTGCGAAAAACTATTTTTTTTCAAAGAATTATTTCCATCCTGCATCCCGCAACCCACAATGCGGATTGTGTGATCTTGAAGTTTATAATTTGTCAATTTTTTCATCCCGCAACCCAAGTTCTATTTACATAAACAACTTATTTAGCTTTGCTACCTCGAAAAGCGGAAATCAGAAATGTAAATTGATAATCAATTTATCAATTTACCTTTCCGCTTTCGGAAATCCATAAATCCTAATACGTATATATACCAAATATCAAATACCAAAATCCAAAGAATATATGCCCAAGGTAGAGTTTCCGTATTCAGAAAAGGTAAATTGATAATTGATTTATCAATTTACCTTTCCGCATTGCGCACTTTCCGCTTTCCACAAATTGGAAAGTAAAAAGAGAAAGCAGAAAGATAAATTGATAAATTGATTATCAATTTACCTTTCCACTTCGGAAAGCTAAATGTTGTTGTATAATTCTAATGTTTCAATGGTGAAACGTTGGCTTTCAACAAAATTGCAGAAAAATATAGCCCACGAAATTAAATTTTTGTAATAACTTAGTACGTAAGTAAATAATTAAACATGTGCTAAAATTTGAATAAACAATGTTTTATAATAAATCTATCTACATAAATTTCCATATATTCAAGTAAAAACATATCAAAATTTTTCATGCCAGGAAAAAAACATTTCAGGGAATAAAACCCTCTATTTTGGACCTCCCCTTTCCGCAGGGTGAAATTTAGAAATCGGAATAGTCTTTCACAGAATTTTTTACCTTATTTATTAATTTCTCCTTTCATTAAACTTGACAAATTATGGAGATTGAATAAAACTTCAGTACTTTTGTCATCCTGCATCCTGCAATTACGGGATGCGGGTTACAGGAACACGCAACAAAAATAAAAAATAAATCACTTCCCGCAACCTGCATCCCACAAATTGTGGGTTGCAGGTTGCGGGAACATGCAACAAAAATCACAAAATAAATCACTTCCCGCAACCCGCATCCCGCAAATTGCGGGATGCGAAGATATTTTGTGTGCGCGAGCCGGACATCCCACAACCTGCATCCCGCAATTGCGGGATGTGGATTGAGGGAAGTGATTTATTTTGTGATTTTTGTTGCGTGTTCCTGCAACCCACATAAAAATTCGAAGAATTCAACTAAGTTAAATCATAGAAACCATGATAAATGTTATGGGGACCCCCAAAACAGCTTGAAGGATTCATAAATATTACCTTGCATGTAACATTGGGGTTTTCATGTTTCGGATAATGCATGGGATCTATTTACCTTTCCACTTTCCTCTTTCCTCTTTCAGCATTGGAAAGTGAAATGGGGAAAGGTAAATTGATAAATTGATTATCACTTTACCTTTCCGCTTTCCGCATTGCACTTTTCTGATTTTCATTCCAGGTTTTGGAAGTAGGCTCCTCAACTTCCAATCTCCGTAAATTCAATATTTTCTTGATCTCTTAGGGTTTCTCCACATGGCGAGATCTCTTAGGGTTTATCCTTTAGTTTTGAGGTCTATAAACGAACAATTCCAACACTAAAATTCTATTGCAGAGAATTTGTTGCGGTAAAGATTCAATATTTTTACCCTCTCGGCATTCTTTTGCACCTCCTGGTGCAAATGCTAATATATTCAACTTTGGGTAAATCCACATTATCTAATTTTATTATATATTTCAATATAGTGGAGTGCGTTGGATCTCCAAGTTGTTCATTTGTTTTAATATTTGAAAATGTTGCTGGGATTGACTCTCAATGGTCACAAATTTATTGTCTCTTTTTATACTTTGGATTGTCTTTTTATCCTTTGGATGGTCACAAATTCATTGTCTTTTGATAACATTAAGAATTTCTAAGATAACATGTAGTTAGGTATGGTATAGCTCAGAATACACAGAATAAAAAAAATTCCAAATTTTCTTCTATTTCATTGTTATTTGTCAATCATTTGACCTCTATCAACCTGATCTAGCCACAACCTATAAAATTTACAAATTTTCTTCCATTCCATTGTTATTTCTCAATCATTTAATCTCTATCAACTTGATGAGGTATGCTAGTTTACTTAAAAAACTTAACTTAAATTGTTTTGAAAATTTAAGTTAAATTGTCTTAGAAAACTTAAAGTTAAATTATTCCAAATAATAATAATAATAAACATAAAAACATCTTATATATATTTACTAACTAAAAAACAATATATCAATTAATATAGATTTAGTCATATAATCAATGATGTCTATTTCATATATTTATAAAGATTGTAACATATTTATATAAATCTAATTAAGTTGAAAAGTAAAAAGGAATACTACAACAACAACAATAAATTTAAATGTAACTTGTCATAAAATTATATAGGTTTTCCTTCTATACTTATTAAATATAAAGAATATTCATATTAATATTAATATGTATCATATTATATAAATATGATATTTTATATAATTATTTAATAAATTTTCACATTCATATATATAGTAATACACTAAATAATTGTAATTTATTTTATTTGGAATAATTTTTTTTGATAAGAATGTTAAAATGAATGTAATGGATTATTTTTATGTAATAATTAAAACATTGAGAGGAATCATAACTGAAGTAGTTGTTGAAAGAATGTTTGCTCACCCACTAGGGGAAAAGACAAGTGACAAAAACTACTCATTGAGAACTCAAGTGTTGATGCAAAGAGATGGCGCATTGATCAGATTTTTCTTTGTGGTCCAACATACAGGCTTGGGGGTTATGTAGCAAGTAAGAGTTGGATGCTCTAAGGAAGTTAAAATGAATGTAATGGATTATTTTTATGTAATAATTAAAACATTGAGAGGAATCATAACTGAAGTAGTTGTTGAAAGAATGTTTGCTCACCCACCAGGGGAAAAGACAAGTGACAAAAACTACTCATTGAGAACTCAAGTGTTGATGCAAAGAGATGGCGCATTGATCCGATTTTTCCTTGTGGTCCAACATATAGGCTTGGGGGTTATGTAGCAAGTAAGAGTTGTCTGGGAGGAACGACAACTTCAGTTTTGATTTCGTGAAGTGGTGTCAGGTGCCCTACTCAATTTCTTATATGTGTAGTATTAATAGACTGGGTATAGATTTGAATCGTAAATACATTTTAAATTGGGAATCATACTATGCATATGTTCCTAACCTTTTCCTATTTTCCATGTTATTTTTTGTATAAATGTTTAAGCATTTACGAAATATAAAAGAATCACAGATCTTATTATCTTAGTTTAAAAGTCATTTTATAAAAATCATATACATATTTCAACTAGTCTCTCTTTGGGCTTCCATACATGGATTAGAGTGGATTTAATGGTAGTACAACTAAAAGATTGGAAGGTGAATATCATAATCAACCAACCTAGTACTCAATCAACCAGAGCAATGCCCAATACCGTAGATCTTATTAATACTTTAAATTATGTCTACATATTTTCTTTAATATATTTTAAATGTATATAGATCTAAGTCATTTTAAACTAATCGTATACCCCTAGGAGTCGAGGCTATCCACAAAGAGTTTATCTCAGTTCCAGGTTTTTTATTAATTTATAACTTCTTCCATTTAATTCTATGTTTTGAGAGTACATACTAGTTATGACCAGATCTCATTATCGTAGAAAACTAAAATATTTAAAGAAGGAATCACAACTAAACCAACAAATCCGCTAACCCAAACGAGAAGTTAAATAATATAACCACTAAACGAAAAGATTGCAAACCGACAAATAAAATATTCATAGATATACATTGTAGATCCGAAAGGATTTTTCACTTAATAATAAACTAGATCGCGAATATCCAGATCTATGTTTATTTTAACATTAATCAAACAACATGGCCTTTGTGATTTTGGTATTCATACCCGATGGGACTAATCTAAATATTCCAACATAATCTTTTACAAGTAATCAACACATGTCTAGCTCACAGATATGCATCATAAACCCAACATTAAACAAAATTAGATGAAATCGCATGGTAAATCTATTTCAAATCATTAACATAATAGAAATGAACAATCCTTGAACTCGGGCATCCATACCCAAGGTTAGATCGAATTGAACAAGCACTTAAAAAACAACAAGATAACAATATCCAAGTGTAACTAAATATCCACTTATTCATTTAGCATGTTGAAATTAAATTACAAATGGAATTTTCAATTGAGGTTTCCAACTGTTAACATTTTCGTGGTTGTAATCAAATCTATTGGCATTCGCAATCTATAACTAAAAACACCATGTACATCCAAATAAGATTGCAATCAAACTCATTGGAATGTGAGAGGTTGCGAAGCCACACTCTAAGCTAGTGAATTCAAGAACATACCCAGAAGGGTTTTCTTTTAAAAGAATAATAAAAACTTATCTTCGTAGTGTCCATAAGAGACCAATCCATTCTTGGATTTTGAACCAATGGGAAACCATTGCAACCCTTAATCTACAAGATCCTTACTGTGTGACTGTTGGAGGATCCAAGTTGTGTAGTCCAAGCCATCACATCGGTAGTTACATGCACCAAACTAAGCGGTGTTAGTATAATACTAATGACCAAGTTTTTTAAAATGCATTCTTATAATTCAAAACAATGTTAGATGAAAACCCTCACCTCTATAAAGAGAAGAAGGAGGCCTAAGAGGAGGTGACCTTGTCGCCACTCTTTCCAGGCCAGGTGCGGGGACCTGTAATCCCACATTTACATATTTGTTTAAAAAACTATGTAATGTAAACTATAACAAGGTTAATGAATAAGGAAAAACATGGTAGTGTAAACCCTTACCTTGCCAAATGAAGCATGGGCTTGGAAAATGAAGCTAGATTCGCCCAAAGCTTCTTTAGCAACCTAACTCCATCTGCACATAAGTTTTCAAAATTATAAAAAACCCTTTTTTTATAAATGAAATGAATAATTCTTAAAACTTACAGAATGAGGATAAACTTGCCTTGGATGAACGCAAAGAGGGCTAGGGGTCGGCTCCTCCTGTTCTCCCCTTATTTATTTTGTGCATGCACAACGACAGAAAACCATGAGTTAGACTCTATTTATTTACTTTAAGCCTTTAAAAATCAAATTTGCATAATTGATATTGGAGGAGTTTTTCTTCCCTTACCTAGTTAAACTAGGCAGTCTGCAAAGCCTCTTCTAAATCTTAGAGAAGCAATGGCTTCCCTTCATAACCCATGACAAACCAAAGAATCCAAGGTTGTAATGGTGACCACTTCACCATTAACTAGATTGATAAAAACCTTCAAGTAAAACTCATATACAAGAAAAACCTTCATTAACGGACCGTACAAACGAAACAAGTAACACTAGTGTTTCCTAGCCATGGAGTGTTTGAGTTCCTTCCATAGAAAGCTTACAGACCAAATGAATGCAACCAAAACCTCCAAACAACATAAAGACACGATAAAAACCTATGCAAAACCCTTGCATGAGATCATGACAAGTGGAGGGACAAAATCCCTTTTGGGCCACAATGCACATGAACATGCTTTTCCATTAAATATGCCTAGCTGCACTGCCAACTCGCAACCAAGGTCAAGGCTTCAAATATTATTACAAGCCATTAAAACCTCCGCACTAGAATAACCCTTATATCTCCCCCCTTAATTACACGAGGGCGTCACCTAGGGACCAATATGATATCACGTCTGTTCATATTGCGGGGGTTAAAATTAAATAAATTAAAAATCAATATATTGGGGGTATATTAGGGGTAACTAGGGTTTTTTTTTTACTATTTAAATATCCAATATGTTGGGGTATGTTTTATTCAACATTTTTTCCCACCGTTCACCAATCTTCCAAGCCTTGCCTGCTAGGTGCGTGCGAACTCCTTTGCTTGTGGTCTGAGTGCACCTGCACCAAGCCGAGGTGCCTGCGAGCTGGGTTTGCTTGTGGTCAAGGGCGTGTTGCTCCTTGGTTTTTCTATGGGTTTTCTCCACGTTTTCTCCATCGTGTGGCTGGATAAGAGGGCATTTTTTCAAATCGGAGCAGTGGTAGCAGTGTTTTCTGAAAAATGAGGGCGTGTTGCTTCTTGGGTTTTTTGTGGGTTTTCTCCACGTTTTCTCCATCGTGTGGCTGGATAACAGGGCGTTTTTTCAAATCAGAGCAGCGGTAGCAATGTTTTCTGGAAAACGAGGGTGTTTTACTCCTTAGGTTTTCTGTGGGTTTTCTCCACGTTTTCTCCATCGTGTTTGCTGGATAACAAGGCATTTTTTCCAGCAGCATTGCAGTGGTAGCAATGTTTTCTGGAAAACGAGGGTGTTTATTCACCGTTTTTTGGTTGTGGGTTTGTGGTGGGTTTCTCTGGTGCTGGAGGAGGCACATTGGAGAGCCATTGCATATCATTCTTGGAGGTACGCTGTAGTGTGTTTAATCTTTGATGAAAAGTGCCTATGGTCAGGGGCCATTTAGTGGAATTGATCTTTTAATTCATACTTCACTTGCCCTCCCTACAAGTTCCAGTATTTACATGTAATTTAAGCCCTAATTATTCTATCGTATTCAATTCTGAATTGACCTTTCTTTGTCTCTTTATCTCCTGCCCCCATCTATCTATACTGTTGCTTGCTTCTCTGTCACTTAGCTATCAAGCGCGGTCCAATTAATTGGGCCAATGGGTGGTTCTAATCAATTTACTACTGTGCCTACATCTTTCACTAGTTAAAGGGGTGCCTGCCTAGCACTGAATTTCGATCTCGATCACGAGCTTCATAATCTTCTTTATATATGAGCATCTTTACGTGGAACTAAAACTCCTGCTTTTCGGTTAACTGCTAGACCTGGAACTGCAACTTACTTTGGCGAACTGTAAGGTGGTATGCTTCTGACTCTCGATCAGAAAGGGCTGGCTGGGAGAACGGGCTTGGCTCCCAGGCTACTTGGCTTGGAGACCCAGCTGATCCAATTGGCTCGGCTGATAAACTCCGCTAATACAATAGGCTACTTGGATTTAATACTCAGCTGCTTACCTTTGAGACTCAACTGGGCTACTACGCTTTGACACTTCACTACTTGGATTGGATACTGGTTATAGAAAACTGCCTCAGTAAACATTTTTGTCTAATAAAATAGCATTATGAGAAAAGGTTATGGTAATAGAGAAGTCAAATCATTGTTACCCTTATTCATTTTATTCCAATAGAACACTAGCTTAATGGGATTAGTAGTTCTAGTTTCAATAGGTGTAGATAGTGATTACAAGTTCTAGATGCTTACTCTGATTACTACACATTACTGATGTCGATACGGCAGAGGCTTTAGATATACGTTTGAAGAGGCAGGCTTTTTAGAGGCAATAAAAAAGATATGGGCAAACCTGCAACTAGTGAACAGGCTATAAACGCGGCGTTAGGTAGGTAGGGATTATCCCCCTGTTGTTATAGAGCTTATTAAATGAAATAGGCACCGATATAATAGCCCTGTAAATAATAGGCGAAGGGAAAGGCCGGTAGTACCAAGAGCGGTTGAACCAGCTTAATTCCTGGCATTTGAATAATTAGTGATCATATATATTAGGTAAACTCACCATTCTTATTAGGTGAACTCACTTAGTTGGAGCTTCAGACAAAGAATATGTTACCCTACTAATGTCAGATGTTGTTTAAGCTTCGGAGAGTAATTTGTACCTACATTCATTATTTCTTTTTATCTGTGTGAAGACCTTTTTAAGCTTTTTGGGTAACACGATTGATGTTATCATTGCCCTCCCTACAGGTTCCAGTATTTACATGTAAGTTAAGCCCTAATGATTCTATCGTATTCAATATGAGAAAAGGTTATGGTAATAGAGAAGTCAAATCATTGTTACCCTTATTCATTTTATTCCAATAGAACACTAGCTTAATGGGATTAGTAGTTCTAGTTTCAACAGGTGGACATAGTGATTACGAGTTCTGTCCACTGTCTCAACACTTTGGACTATGCCCACAGGGCTAAAAATATAAAAAATAAGCAAGAGGTCTCATCGTTTGGCCTTTCTGTTATCTGTTATATCCATACTTGTATTTGTAGCTGCATACTAGTACTTCAGAGATCTATATCATATCTAGATGACATGCTTTCATTCTCTTATTGTTTCATTTCCTAATAATCCAGACAAAGTTAATGCTCTTCCTTTACTGTTGTGAAATTAAGGTACCTGCTCAAAAGGTACCTGCTCTGGCCTTCCTTCTTCTGAGCTTCTTGACTAGTCTATCCTCAGTAACTATTATACCATATATTCAGTTATGTAGCACCTTTATGGGGGAGCCTCTCTTTACTTGGCTTATAGTTCCCCCAAGCAGTTGTCTAGTATCTACATAAGCTTGTAGCATCTCATTGCATTCTCACCACTTCTCCCCTCACAAATTGCCTACCCTCCTCAACATCTTTTTTTTCTTTTGTTTGCAGCCAATGCTCCTTTCAACCTTTGATGCAGATACTTTAGAACTGACCTTCCCTTTTTACAAATCTAATTCCTGTTGCTGCAATCTCTGTTGCTCTTAAAAATTCCCTAATCTGAATTGCAGTAATGTTCTTATTGCTAAAATCTAATCAGCCTCTATTTCCTCTATCTGCCCTCTTCGAAACTTAAAAAAGCTTGTATGATGAAGTGTTGGGCATTAACCACCTTCCTAGAGGCTGGTGATTCCATATACTTCATTAGGCTGTGTACCACCCGGCCTGACTTAATGGCAATGGTGATTTCTGCTAATCAATTATATGACACCCCTGTGGGAGTGTACCGACCACTTCTTTCAGGAATTGAATAGTGCTATGGGTGATAGCATCACCCTCCTTCACTGGGCTGGTTGCCCTTGTGTTTCTCTCTTCCCTATTGGGCCATTGGCCAGAACTACTTCTTTGATCTACCATAAGATACATCTTTGTGATAACATATGATATGAATTGCAATTTTTGGCTGCCTGCCCATCTATCTATTTCCCTAAGCACTATTCAGATTCATTACTTTGCTTTACAACATAAGATGCCATCCTTCTACATTATATTTGTTTTGTTACCTTTTGATGTGGATATGTGCCTTTATATTAGATATCTTGTTTGTCCAGATATGTAGCTTATTTTCTACATGCATTTAACTTGTCTAGTTCCTATTTCAGTTGTTATCATCTCTCAAAGTGGAATAGCTTGTTTTACCAGCAATACCTGATCTTTTGCCAACATGGACTATGGCGTTTGGTTTCAAACCTCTGGAAGATTCAGATAAGCAGGAAATTAAAAATCTCAATCTAATGGTCTTTCCAGGAACTGATCTATTACAGAAGCGGCTATGTAAGAGGAAACTACTGAAGGATGAAGCCACAGGTAATTTAAGACACCCATCTTTTATTTTGGTTTTCTATAAATAGACATTTTTCAATGTTGTGGAATGTAGAATGTTTACAGTAAATCGGTCTCTATTGAATTTGAATGAATGCAATGCAAAGCATTAGGCTCTTTCATTTAGCATTAAGAAAACAGATTGGATTCGAAAATTTGAATGTCACAAATATTTAATACCTACGATGAATCTGGCTATTTTTCATTAGATTATATGTCTAATGTTCATATTAAAAACTGTTCAACTCAATGCTCTTGCAGGAGGGAAAGATTGTACACATACACAGACTATTAACTGCAAAGAAGACATGGAACAGCAAA
>LPNX010287774.1:317218-351660 GCA_001517045.1 Pseudotsuga menziesii | reverse complement strand
TACATTAACAAAGAGGCTCCAAAGTACATCAGCAAAGTTTTATTTTCTAGTTTTTTTTAAAAAAATTGAGTTTCCTGAGTCCCCGGTCTAGACCGGCCGGTTCGGCCGGTTTTGGCTGGTTCCGTACCCGGTTTGGAAAAAAATCCGGTTTTTTGAAATTTTTTTGCTGACCGGACCGGCCAACCCTGTAAACTGGTCAGACTGGCCGGTTTTGCCAGTTCCGGTCTGGTTCCGATAACACTAATACAGACCACCATACACACTCAGGAAATTTGTGAGCAACCTGTTAGTGAGTAATTCTAGAAATCTGTGCAGTGGGAAGGGAACTTTTCCTTGTCAAGCTCAGCTATTATATAAATAAAGTGCCCACTACTTCACTGATCAGTTGGCTGGGAATTTGTGGAAGGCAGCAGCTCCTTCAAGGGATAATCTACTAGTCTATGTTAACAAACATTAGCTGTCATTTACAGCAAACATTGCCCAGGCATGTCACGTTAGCACACCAGGAGGAGAGAACAATAGTTCAATTCTGTGTCATGCTAGCAGCAAGGAGGCTCTAGTTTCCCTAAATATAGGGGGGCTGGGTTCTCTAAAAGTTAAGATCCTTTCAAGCCTTATTACATATATGATGTTGAGCCTATAAGCCGGCCTAAATGTAAGAGCCTTAAAGTGCCTTATCTCAAGGGGTGTTTTCACCTGTATGATATAGAAGCCCTCCCAAGCATTATGACATACATAGAGTTTTGCCTCACTTTACGTCTTTAAAAACCTAAATCAAAGTGGCTATCTGCCTCAATAAGGAGCTATCTGCGTTAAAATAAAGGCTAGCCTAAATAGAAGGGCTATCTGCGGGTTATCTATGCCTCAATCTAGGCCATCTTTATAAATAGAACCGTCTAACTAAATATAAGAGCTACCCGCATTAATAAAAGGGACGATGCATAATTAATTACATTATGAAAAAGCCTCAACTTTATATTTGTCTCTGTCATCACGTGGGAGCAAGAAAGGGCAGTTCCAGTGTTGAGAAATCATTGGGGCACCCTTGAGGAAGAGGTATCAGCAGGGATGGAATTTGACGGGTAAATGCCCGTCATGGGTCAATTTACTCGTCAAATACGGCAAAAATTTTGCCTAGACCGTCAAAATCTGGCTTGGAATACAGAAAAAGTTTCACATTTTGTTTGTTACCGGCAGTTTTGACGAGTGTCCGTCATTTGAAATTCCAACCCTAGGTATCAGATTAGATTTGCAGCTGAGCCATTATTGTGATCATTGGGAACAAAACGAGTTGCTACAGGAGTATTGGGTGTTTTTATTTAATGCTGTGCGGTTTTCTACATTTCTCCTCAATCTACACACCCAGTGAATCAAGAGCAACATGTAAGGTGACCAGAACCGTCTGACTAAATATAAGAGCTACCCGCATTAATAAAAGGGACGATGCATAATTAATTACATTATGAAAAAAGCCTCAACTTTATATTTGTCTCTGTCATCATGTGGGAGCAAGAAAGGGCAGTTCCAATGTTGAGAAATCATGTGGGGCACCCTTGAGGAAGAGGTATCATTGGGAATAATCCTGGGAATTCAGGTGTTACTGGAAATGATCTGAAATGCCGCTCTGGGAATGATCCTGGAAATGCTCTGGGAACTAAGGAGGCTGGCCCAGTTCTCCTGATGATGGAACTGCTTCAAATAATTTCATTTCTTGTTATGATGGGAATTATATTGGAACTTATGCTGGGAATAATAATACCGATTTTACTTTTACTGGTGATGCTTGGGCTGCTAATCCTTCAACTGATAATGCAAATGCGGGTGGAACTTATCCTAGAACTGAGGCTGGAAATGAGGAGGCTGCTTAAATTGGTGCTTATTAAGCTGGGAAGAATAATGCTCCTTCAGCTTATGGAAATACTCTTGGTTCAACTTATGCCGGTAAGAATAATGCTCCTTCAGCTTATTATGTAAATTTGCGTATTGAACTTATAGCTGATCTCGTTTCTTCTTTCTATCAGGCCGTTGGAAGTGAAGCAGGGATGGAATTTGACGGGTAAATGCCCGTCATGGGTCAATTTACTCGTCAAATACAGCAAAATTTTTGCCTAGACCGTCAAAATCTGGCTTGGAATACAGAAAACGTTTCACATTTTGTTTGTTACCGATAGTTTTGACGGGTGTCCATCATTTGAAATTCCAACCCTGGGTATCAGATTAGATTTGCAGCTGAGCCATTATTGTGATCATTGGGAAGAAAATGAGTTGCTACAGGAGTATTGGGTATTTTTATTTAATGCTGTGCGGTTTCCTACATTTCTCCTCAATCTACACGCCCAGTGAATCAAGAGCAACATGTAAGGTGACCAGATCTGAAATTCTTCAAAATCAGAAATGCACAAACCACAGGGTCAGAGCAAACCACACTCAGATAATGGATAATAAAGACTCTTAGGAACAAAATTGTTACATAAAAGAGGAGATACCAAATTTTACTTCTGTTTTGCCCAAATTTTTAACATAAGATCATTGAGTATTGAATTTACCTAAGAATGATATCTATCTAGTAGACCAATGAATAGAAGGACCAAACTTCACTGGATGTTCGCAGATGGCTTGCTAGGTTGTTTTGATAATGCTCCCTTAATGCTGCTTTTGTTCTGGTTGAGCTGTATTTCAGATCTGGCTCTCTATCGTTTCCAGTAGATGCTCATCCCATGCGGCCCATGCAATCCCAGCCCCATTACTCCATAGAATGCGCTCAGCTTTTAATCCAGCATGAAGATATTTCTCAATGGGTGAGGTAAAATGTTCCAGTGATATCAGTAATGAAGATGTTTGAACAAGAGCATTCACTGACGTCTTTGATGTTCACTGCATTAGCGGGCATCTCTCAAAATTTTGATTTGCAAAATTTTGATGTGCACAGCTTTGGCCGGCTTCTATTGTAAAAAACTTTTACTGAAATTAGAAATTTTCCACCTAGTATATGTACTTAATAAAATAAATAAATAAACAACTTGAACTTAATGTTAACCATTAGAGTAGTTAAAAAAGAAGTAAGTTGTAGGGTTTACTTAAATATAGATTTATATATTTTTTAATATGTTAATAGTAATTTTTTTATATAGTTAAGTATATATAAAAAAAATATTGGTCATGTTTATCTTTGGCTTAAAAAACACCACATTTAATTACTAATATAAATCTTTATATATTTTTATATTTTTTAATAAATTTTTATATAACATATAATAAACTCATAAGGACATGGTTAAATTTTTTTTTTCTAATTATGTTTATATATTTTGAAATATGTTTTTTATATATATCATTATATATTTCAATATATATATAAAATTGTAGGTGCAGTTGATATTGTGATATTGTGGTAGGTAATAAATCTATTTTCAAATAATTTTTTATTTATATTTTATATATTTCAATATTTATAAAAAAATGTTGGTGCCGTGAATATTGTGGTAGGTAATAAACCCACAAATTTATGTATAAAAAAAACCTCTATCTAATTAAAAAAATAATAATGTAATTAATGTGGTCAACATGTTTTGATCCATTAATAACTCTCCAATATGTGGAGAAGGCGTGCATAGTGGATTTCGCTTTCCAAGACCATTTGGGGCACCTTGGGCAGATATTATTTCACTCTCCAAGAAAATTATAATATTAAAATATTCCATTATTATGAGATTATGTAATAAAATATTGTTTAAGACCTATACGGTGTTTGACTTTTAAAGCAATTTGATTGGCTAATGCATAATGACATGGAATTTGGGTGAAAAGTTAAAAGGCCCATTTTGGGTTGAAATTTCCTCTAATGAACTAGCCATCGCCGATCACCGATGGCCTCAACACTTAGACAATTTTTGAAAATTTTTCTCTTCTTCTTTCTGCAGAACATAATATCTATCAGTGTTCGGAACCACTAAGTGCTATGTGTCAGCGATTGGAGCAACGACGGTTGAACTTCTAATCATCGGAGTGATAGTTCACACGGCAGCCGCAACGGTGGATTGACAATCCGCTAAATTCTTTTGCGGTGTTGGCGAACCCAACATCTCTTTTCCGCTGACGGCCAACGAACACTTAGAAAAATTTTCCCGCAATTTTGCTTCCAACTATCCTCCATCGAGTGTGCTTCCGCCTAGCTCTCCGCTACATCGAAAGTCCTTCCCACTAAGTTTTTCGATGAACCGACAGTTCAGACACTTAGACAAATTTTGTGAATTTCCCAGTCATTCACAAATTTCTTCTGGGCAGAAGGCAACATGCCTCTGCTAACTCGTCTTTCATGGCCCATAGATGCCCATGCTGCAACCTGAAAGCTTTGATACCACACTGTAATGTCCCCGACCCTCCGACCGACGAAGAGGATGCTACCATGGCATTAACCATCCGGGCAACCAACCCCATAAACATGTGCATTCATGAAATGCTGAAACAAAATGCTTTGAACTAGATCATGCATACATGATTATTTATCATACAGTGGAAGCAAACATACGTTCATACAAGCATTCAACATGTTCATCACATTCATTAACAATAAATATGATTGCAGAAGTAAAATAGACAAGATTACTTATCTTATGAAGAACTCATTCCGCAACTAGCTACATCGCTGCAACGTTGCACCCAACCATAGGCTAGCATGATCCTAAATATCTCAGCAATGCTGCCACCCCTAATTTGGGCATGATTCCCCAAGAAATAAGGAACAAGCAGGCTTACACATAGCCAAGGGTACACCAAAACACAACCAAGCCAACACAGTTGGGTTTATCAGGCCATCAACAAGACAGCCAAGCCGACATGGTCAGGTTTATCAAGCCATCAAGGAGCTGGAAAAGGCTAAATGCTAAGCTAGTGTTCCCATTACAGATCTAGGAACATCTGTAGCAGAACTAGCCATACTTCTAAGACACCCACACACACCCAACACAAGGAATCATTCCCTTCTCTGCTACACAGTCCCTCAGGCCCTGACTTCCCTTCCAGTGCTATTCAGGGGTTGTGGAGAAGAAATCCAGCCCTCTAGCTCTGTTTGTGTGGTTTCCAAACACACCAAGTTTACCAAGAAAACCAAGCCCCCATCCCTGCTCCCAGCACAGTTAGAAGACCAACCACTGCATACACACAGTCACACAAGTGATTCACAGCTTGGGCAAGGAAAACAACTCCTGAGTCGTTCTTGGCCCTATTGTGGCCAAAATGACTCCAAACCAATCCACAACAACCAAAATGTAAGGGAGACCACAACAAACCCACGAATCAGTCTGTAAGGAAATCATACACCCACGCCATCCACAAAATTCGTAGAGGAAAACCTGCACACTCAGAACGTGAATGGCATATTCACAAGGGAAAATCATGGGTGAAAGAACACGTCTCCCAACTCACTGCATGAGTAAAACCAGGAAAATCCTGTGTGTGAGAATGAGCAAGACTCCCGCCCCTGTGTGAGGATGAACAACTCCGCCTATGTGTGAGGATGAGCCGACAATGGAGAGAATGGCGGTGGTGGTTTTTTTCATGAGGGTCAACCTGCTGGTGGAGTGTACGTGTGGGAAAGGACTGACAGTCCTGCCACACTCCACTCCTAGCCATAATTGCCTCAACTACTCATCAAAACATTAAAGTGGTAGTTGGATAAGACAAGGAAATATGGGCAAATCAAACAGGGTGGTGACACATGAATTTCCCCCCCATAGCCCAAGGTTTGACATCCCCCACCCTTATCCTTATGAGAATCATGCCCCTTCTCAATTTAGTTGCCATGAACATAGCTGGTTGGGGTTCATTTTAATTAAAGATGCATATTTACCTGATGACAAAACTTAATATATGTTGTATACCACGATAGACCATCGGCAACGATTCCGTTTGCCGAAACATAACACAACTAAAGTGATAGTGGGGCTTTTGCCTTTAGCTCCACACCATGATTCATTACAATATATACATCATGTACATTTAATGCAATGGGGTCAAAACTAGGGTGTTACATTGAATTATACCTATTTGTAATCTCTTATACACCGGATATTATTCTGATGAATATACTGCAAATTCCTGAGCAATACTTATCCATTTCTTGTGTGGTTTGTTTTGGTTAGTTTGTATGTTCATCCTCCATTCAATTGCTGCAACATAATCAGAACTCTTTACTTGATGATCATATGGAATTCAAATTCTAATATCATGATTTCACAAGGGTCACCAAAATGAAAACATATCTGACATGCAAGCCCTAGAACATAGGCTCCAAACAAAAACAAAACTGTTAAAAAATTAAAATAGAAATTTCCCATCATCTGATAGAACTGACTACAAAATAATCTTTTGTCACTATGAAACCTTGGATGTACCTGAAATAGAACCAGGATGATAAGATATTGTTGTATCTTAACCCTATGGTTGTGCAAACGAACTTAGGGATTAACAAGGCCTTAGTAAAACTATTAATTCCTCAAAATGTCCAGATACATGCAACAATGAAACATAATAAAAATTGGCACTGCTAAAAAATAGAAATCCATGCATGGTCTACTGTTTAAACTTTGTTGTATTTTTTAACCACTCTGTCTACTGCACCGCTGAACCAATGCCATTGGTATGCCCTTGCTACTTTTAATTTGATTAATTAATAATATTAACTATTATCTTGAAAAAATTATGGTTGTACTTTTAGATTGTATTATGATTTTCATAAAATAGAAATACAAAGTACACTTGAAGCAGGTTTTAGACATCCTTTAGAGGAGAAGCCATATATCAAATTTCTAAATATGACTCCAAGAATTCAAATGCTTGGTCACGTCATAATAGGAATTGGGATTGTTAGGGATTGAAACATTAAAGGAATTCTTGCATATATAGGAATTGGGATTGTTGTGGGATGAAACTTTAAAGGGGTCTTTTTTAATAAATGCAAGGTCAAAATTGATAACTACAAAACATGAATGAAAAAATAACATGTTTTAATCACAATTTTACGGGATTGTTTTAATGTTTCAAACTGACAATATCACAGTTGTTTTATTATGTCCCATTTCCTTAGTTGAGTAATATGTCGATGTCAACTCTAAATCCCCAGTTATTGATATTACATTAGAACAACCCTAATATTTTCTATGCGAAAATAAATCGTTAGGCCTTATAGACAGCTGGAGACATGAAGATGAGTGGGACTGGGCTAGATTTTAGAGTGCCTGATAACTGCTTTTCCAATTTTTATTTCACATTGATTCGACTAGAAGGATATATTGTCTTGTATTTTCTAAGAAAAATACTCGATTCAACATCTTTGATCTACTGGCATGGTTGACAGTTGGAGATATTGATTAATCTAAATGTTCATATTTCAATTAATGAAATGTCTTAAGATCTCATTTGATGGATTTGATTTAGCATGATTAGTAATCAATAGGAATAGGATTTTATTGAAATATGGAGTTTCCATTCTAATATTGGAGTTATTTTCCATTAAAATTGTTTGGTAAATTGTCTTTCTCCTTCAATTTCAACATATGCAAAGAAGATTGTAAAATATGGTCTTCGAAATAATCATTTTGATAGCCTTGTTCAATTTTCAAACATTTGTTTCCTATTAATGTTTTCACTTCATCTTGCACCTTATCTGTATCAATAATTTTAGCATAATTTTCATAATTCAAGAAAAAAAATTATATCTCCAAAAATTTGATCCTTCTTTATTATGCATGATATATTTGGGTTTTAGATGGATCTATGTTGGTTTTAATATTTTTACTATTGAACCTACATACGTTTCCTAATAGCTTCATTTATTTCTTTGTTGTCAATTTACATTACATGAAAACATCTTCCCATACCAGTTTGTAGAGTTGTCAATGTACTTTACTTGACAACATCTCTATTGTCAATGTACTTCACATGGAAACATCTCCTTGTACTTGGTTGTATAGTAGTTGGCTATTCTTGGTGCAATAACCAGAAGTATATGTACTAGAAAACACACACAAAATAATTTGCAGAAAATAGTAAAATTTTAAATGTAATCATAATGATTTGCAAGGAAAATGAAGATTATAATGAACTTTAAGGGCGAGGCCAATGTCAGTTGTCATAGATCGAGCTAGTGAGTCATTTTGATGCAGAGAAGTATCTCCCAAGGGGTGGTAACATATGTGGTCAACAAATAGAAGTCTAGGATGAGTTCTAGAACGCTCTTCAAGATTTATGACTTGTAACACAACCCTCACTATACGAAACACTGTGTCTTGGGGAGGAGAAATTAATTGTTGTTGTGATAAGGAGAAATCAAATAAAAGTGTGTAACTGGTGCAGGATGGATCAACCACAGCTAACCCAACCAGCACTTCCAGGATCTGGTGGCTCTTACACTTAGCAGGACTACCAAATATTAGCCCTCGGCCAAATTTTGCGCTAAAATTACCACCACACAATTCTACTTCTGCAACAACGTATTTGCAACATTGTTTCCACAATAGGAGTTTTGAAAATCACTTCCCACAAGTATGTTTCCACAATAGGCTTTCCGCAAGCAGGTTGTGGGATGCAGGATGTGGGATGTCGAATTTCCAAATTTGCTCCTCGACAACTCTCTTTCTGCAACTTTTACGACCATCAGATCTTTGCAGCCTTCTCCACAACTGTCGATCTACACTTTGTTGCAGATCTCACATATCGTTGCGGATCTGTTATCACCCTCACAACTTTCATTGTGGATCTCTACTAGACTGTTAGATCTCCGTCTGCAGACTCAATCTCCACTGGTCATTCTCTGCAATAAACTGGTTAAGGAAAATCTGCAGGTTGCACCAATTGATCAGAGAATCTATCAATCCAGCCTGCAATTTCTAAGATTCATTATCCTAGCACTTCTAATCATGAATTTACAACTTATTTCACTACTCAAACAACAAATTCATGAGTGAATCAACAATTTAACAGGAATGCACAGATGTTCAGGAAACCGCCGAAGTAGGCTCTTCACGGATTCACAATTCAAAGTAGTAAATGCATAGAGGCTAATAATACTGCAAACACATAGCTACTCTTCCTATTGAGCAACCACACAAACACATAGCTCATATCTCTTATTCAGTCTATTCAAAATATTTACAATCAAAACTAAATGCAGGTCTGTCCATTTCTCTGCAAACTTGAAATTTTAATGTTGAAGAGCAGAACCCCCTCTACTCCTCTAATCCTCCTATTTAAGATAAACTGTAACCTCCTACACTGAGTGGTCCTACCACTGAAAAAAAATGACTACTAAGCATGATGAAAACGTCCCTGCCTCAAACAAACAAATTTCAGCTTGATCTCCACGTAGGGAGTCATGATATGCAATCACTCCTACCGGTACTAACAAACTATGACTCATCAAAAACCAACAAAAATATGCCACAACATGTGACCAACTCATCACATTACTGGCATGTCACAATGATCCTACATCACACTTGCAAGGGTGAAAAATTATGAACCCTTATACATTATTTCAGCTATAGTGCAACCCTTGGCTTCCAACTCTGCAGTGCTCATCCAAGTAGAATTGTTGGAGTAGGGTCCCGCAGCTATAGAAGAAGCTGCTAGTTTTGGCGGAAAGAAGATAAGACGGAGCTACGACGTCGTAGCACAGTTCCAGCTGCAGAGCAGAGCCGGAAACCATGACTTTTTGAGATACGAAAGTCAAAGAAAGGAAACGGTACCTGAGCGGCCGAGAAGGGAGAGCTCACCCACTGCATTGAAGGCAGTGGCGGAAGACAGGAGGGCTCAACGACCCTCATAAAGAAGAAGGAGCAACGAGGCTCAAGCATTGAAGACGAAGGATAGAAAAGTGAAGCAGCGGGACAGCGGCTACCTCAAGGGCAGAGAGGATTGACTGTCACTAATTAGGGTTTGGGTTACTGTTGGGATAGGCCCACAGTGTTGTAAAAGCAAGACCTTTGGGCTGCTTATAAAAGGATGTAATTTTGTATTGTAAAGGGTTGGTTAGATAGTTAGACAGTCGTGATTAAAATAGGCAATAAGGATAAGTAGACTGTTGTAAAAGCTGAGCTCTAGTTCTGGACTTAGCTGTAGCAATCTTACTGAAACCAGTAGCTGGCTTATAGAGTATGCATGTAACGATCCGCAGGGATCGACTGAGAGGGAAGAGTATGTTGTAAGAGTGACAACATAAAGGTAGAGAAGAAATATCTAAGAGAGAAGATCTCGAGCTGCATGTGAGGTGCAACAGAACTATGTTTGCCTTCCCTTAAGCTATAATAGAGAAGCACAGTTCTGTGGACGTAACTCCCATCTTGGGGGTGAACAATGTTAAAATCCCGTGTTCTGTGATTGATTTGCATATTGTGTTTATTTGCTGCATCCATCCACTATGTTATGCAATTTGTTTACAGTTAATGTATGAATGAGTTGTTTAGTTACAGCACTACAGGAAGATAAATATAAGTTGAAATCCTTGGCACGTTGTATAAGGACTTATTTATGTTTGCCTTAGATAGTTAATTAATCACAGTAAGACAGTCTGGGTATCAGGTCTTGCGCGTCGACACGAACAACGCTAAGTGCGCTAAGCCGCGGGAGGAGGGTATCGCAAGAAGGCGATACCGTACTGGCAGAGGAGCTGTGGTGCGCGATACCGTAGGTTGAGGACTTAGTGTTGAGCAGGAGTTATGTGTCGCACGAGGCGCAACGATGCGGTGAGATTGGGACTATTGTGGAAAGGAGGAATTTGTGCGACGGGAGAAGAATCTGCACGACGTGCGCAAGGGTAGAGACGCCGTGGCTAGAAGGGCCACGAGTGGGGAATAGATCGCGCATCGTGAGTGGAAGATCGCATGGTGCACAGGAAAGAGATCTCGCAGCTAGGAGAGCTGCGAGCCACCAGTAGGATTGCCATGGAACCTGGTCCAAGACGCTTGAGTCCTTGGCCAACCCATTAGAATCACTTCGGGTGAGACTTCAGGGCGCTGTGCGGTCTGTCGCCGAAAGGGCCAGTGAGCTAGGGGTGTTGTTGGTTGATTATAGTAAACCCAGGTTTGCCCACGCAACCAACAAATGGTTTCGTTGCCGGTTTAAACGACTGGGAGTTAATGTTCTGTTGGCATCCTACCAGAGAAGAGTTTCACCAGTGGCTGGATTCAGACTTAACGGAGTTTTCCAAGAAAGAAAATCGAAGTCCTAGACTAAGCACAGAGGCCTGGTTAGAAAAGCATATTGCTTCAGATATACATGCTATATTTTTTGCAACCTATGGAAACGAGCTTTTCGACTGGTTATCCAAGTTGACAGATAGGAACACATTCAAGAAGAAAAGAAACATTGTCTGGACACCGGAGCTGATTCAGACCGTACAGAACCTCGACAATCCGATTACGAGAGCAATGGACTTCTGGATGACAAGTGTGCTAGAAGGCTTTGTTACAGAATTTGCAGTTGACCAGAGAAAGAGCTTCAGCGCAGCCAAACGATACTTCTTCAGAGGATATCGTGGTAAGTACCTAAGATCTCTATACTTGTCCCTTAAGATGCTGCTATATGAAAAAGGAACAATGGATCTAGTTTCAGATGAATAAGTAAAGATAGTAATGTCACAAGAGTTTGAAAGTGATTTTGATGAAGAAGAACGCCGAGCCGATCACTGAAGATAAGAAAGCATAGAAAAAGAATGAGAAGAAATCTCCTGTCAGAAAGAAAGTAAAAATCAGAAAAAGAAAGCAACGGGAGAAAGTCGCTAACCTATCTGATCAGCTAAGAGAAACACGAAATATTGCGGAGGTACTGAAACAGAAACCTGAGGATCAGAGGCAGCATTTGGACCTGGAGCACTTCAAATAGAAGAGAAGTGGAAGAGGACTGCAAACCCAGTGGAGGGGAGACTTCCAGAACGAGGACAAAGGCTTGTTCTCAAACCGGAGCTCACGGTTTGCTTCTCTTCCATACACAAGGGCCCAGACTGAATGAAATGTTTGAGAAGGATGGAAGATACAGATTTTCCTTGTGATAAAAGTTCTAACCCAGATAAAAAGGAAAGGATATCTGTGGAGCACTTCTCAAAACACTAGAGCATTCTCAAAGGAGAACGAGCGAAGAGAGCGAAACCGTGACTATGGGTAGAAAGGATAAGAGAGCCCAACGAACTAAGTTACCGAAATTCCAAGAGAACGTGTCGAGGTAATGAAGAACGAAGTCACAGGACTTCGGGACAGGCTACAGCGCACTTCGCAGGAGGCGAAGGAGAAGCTACGGCAGGAGAAGCCCGCTGGTAGTGGCTCGAGGGCGAGCCACAAGTAAGTGTTAGGGGACTGTTGGAGTAGGGTCCCGCAGCTACAGAAGAAACTGCTAGTTTTGGCGGAAAGAAGATAAGACAGAGCTACGACGCCGTAGCACGGTTCCAGGTGCAGAGCAAAGCCGGAAACCATGACTTTTTGAGATACGAAAGTCAAAGAAAGGAAACGGTACCTGAGCGGCCGAGAAGGGAGAGCTCACCCACTGCATTGAAGGCAGCGGCGGAAGACAGGAGAGCTCAGCGACCCTCATAAATAAAAAGGAGCAACGAGGCTCAAGCATTGAAGATGAAGGATAGAAAAGTGAAGCGGCGCATAGTACCCATGGTTAGTGTCGGGAAGCATGGAAGACTGCAGAGAGCTGTGGTGTGACGGGAAGCGGCTACCTCAAGGATAGAGAGGACCGACTGTCACTAATTAGGGTTTGGGTTACTGTTGGGACAGGCCCACAGTGTTGTAAAAGCAAGACCTTTGGGCTGCTTATAAAAGGATGTAATTTTGTATTGTAAAGGGTTGGTTAGATAGTTAGACAGTCGTGATTGAAATAAGAAATAAGGATAAGTAGACTGTTGTAAAAGCCGAGCTTTGGTTTTGGACTTAGCTGTAGCAATATTACTGAAACCAGTAGCTGGCTTATAGAGTATGCATGTAACGATCCGTAGGGATTGACTGAGAGGGAAGAGTATGTTGTAAGAGCGACAACATAAAGGTAGAGAAGAAAGATCTAAGAGAGAAGATTTCGAGCTGCATGTGAGGTGCAGCAGAACTGTGTTTGCCTTCCCTTAAGCTATAATAGAGAAGCACAGTTCTGTGGACATAAATCCCATCCTGGGGGCGAACCACGTTAAAATCCCGTGTTCTATGATTGATTTGCATACTGTGTTTATTTGCTGCATCCATCCGCTATGTTATGCAATTTGTTTACAGTTAATGTATGAATGATTTGTTTAGTTACAGCACTACAGGAATATAAATATAAGTTGAAATCCTTGGCACGTTGTATAAGGACTTATTTATGCTTGCCTTAGATAGTTAATTAATCACAGTAAGACAGTCTGGGTATCAGGTCTTGCGCGTCGACACGAACAACGCTAAGTGCGCTAAGCCGTGGGAGGAGGGTATCGCAAGAAGGCGATACCGCACCGGCAGAGGAGCTGCGGTGCGCGATATCGTAGGTTGAGGACTTAGTGTTGAGCAGGAGTTACGTGTCGCATGGGGCGCGGCGATGTGCTGAGATTGGGACTATTGTGGAAAGGAGGAAGTTGTGCGATGGGAGAAGAATCCGCACGACGTGCGCAAGGGTAGAGACGCCGTGGCTAGAAGGGCCACGAGTGGGGAATAGATCGCGCATCGCAAGTGGAAGATCGCGCGGTGTGCAGGAAAGAGATCTCGCAGCTAGGAGAGCTGCGAGCCACCAGTAGGATTGCCACGGAACCTGGTCCAAGATGCTTGAGTCCTTGGCCAACCCATTAGAATCACTTCGGGTGAGACTTCAGGCCGCTGTGCGGTCTATCGCCGAAAGGGCCAGTGAGCTAGGGGTGTTGTTGGTTGATTATAGTAAACCCGGGTTTTCCCACGCAGCCAACAAGAATCCTCTGTTGGTTGCTTCTTCCATTTGACCAAATACTCCAGATAATCCTTCTTCCTTGTACTCTTTACCACTTTAGTGTCCATAATGGCCTCAACTTCCAATGGTTGTGCTATAGGCATCTGCCCCACCCATTGTAAGTATTCGGTAGGATCTTCACCTTCTGCAAAGGTTCCAATGTCACCTACTACATAAGGATATAGATCTGCAACATTAAAGATTGGCGAAATACCCACTCCTGTAGGCATCTCTAATTCATAAGCATTTGCTGAGAATTTTCTGAGTATTCTACAGGGTCCAATATTTTTCATCTTTAGTTTGTTATACTCTCCCTTTTGAAATCTATCCCTCTTTAGATATGCCAATACCAAATATCCTACTTCATAGTTATTCTCTTTCCTTTTTGAATCTTCTCTGGCCTTGTAACTGGTGTTACTCTACTATAACCTTGATTTCACTTGCTCCTATAGTTCACTAATCCTCGTTGCAAACTCTTCACCATCCGCACTCCTTTTCTCCAATTGACCTAAGTCACGAAGTTCACACACTCCTCTTGGATGCATTCCATACAGAATTTGAAATGGACTCATCCTTGTACTTCTGTTTGGTGAGTCATTATAGGAAAACTCATCTTGAGCTAATACTCAGTCCCACTACTTAACACTCTCTCCAATAAGGATTCTCAACATGTTCCCCAGACTCCTATTAACTACCTTTGTATGTCCATCAGACTGTGGGTGATATGCTGAACTGAAGTTCAGTCTGGTACCCAACATCTTCCACAAGGGCCTCCAGAAATGACCTGTGAACTTCACATCCCTGTATGATATAATGCTTCTAGGTAAGCCATGTAGTTTCACAACTTCATCAAAAAACAAGTTAGCAATGTGTGTAGCATCACTAGTCTTGTAGCATGGAATGAAATGTGCCATCTTAGTGAATTTATCAACAACTACGAATATAGAATCATGTCCCTTCTGAGTTCTTGGTAAACCTAGAATCAAATCCATACTCGCAGAATCCCAAGGCCTAGTTGGAATAGGCAATGGTGTATACAACCCTATGTTCTGGCTTCTTCCTTTAGCATGCTGGCATACTCTGCATCTACTTACAAAATTTTCAATTTCAAACCTCATCCTTGGCCAAAAATAGAAATGACCTAACTGTCCAAGGTTTTATCACTTCCAAAATGACCTGCCATAGCTCCATTGTATTTTTCTTGTATCAAGTTCTCTCTAATGGAACACTTTGGTATACACAATTTACTGTTTCTAAAGAGTAAACCATCTTGTAGTGTATACTCCATCCATGGCTCTTTGTCCACCTCCACTGGATTCTTACAAGCCATGTAAGCTTCCTGGAAATCAATGTCAGTCTCATACAAATCCCTTAAATGCTCAAACCCAAAGACTTGGATCTGATTCTCTTGCACAATCAAAACTATCCTACTTAAGGCATCAACTACTCTGTTTGATTGTCCACTTATTTGCTTCAACATAAAGGTAAATATCTGTAAGAACTCAATCCCCTTGACATGTTTCAGGTTCAACTTAGGTTGTTGTATAATGTATTGT
The DNA here is from genome assembly GCA_001517045.1 of Pseudotsuga menziesii. Taxonomy (NCBI): domain Eukaryota; kingdom Viridiplantae; phylum Streptophyta; class Pinopsida; order Pinales; family Pinaceae; genus Pseudotsuga; species Pseudotsuga menziesii. The sequence continues at coordinate 336,172 of LPNX010287774.1, read as the reverse complement.
AATGCATGGTTATCAGAATATAACACAAATTCTCTAGGCATCAAATAATGTCTCCAATGCGTCATTGCTTGAACAATAGAATAGAACTCCTTGTCATAAGATGAATACTCATGCTTTGCATCATTCATCTTCTCGCTGAAATACGCTATAGGCATGTCCTCCGTACTGAGTACAGCTCTGATTGCTACTCCAATGGTGTCACACTTTACTTGGAAAGGGTGTTTGAAGTCTGGTAACTTCAATACTGGTTTCTCAATGATCTTCTTCTTCAAGAACTAAAAACTCTTTTCAGGCTCTACTGTCTATTGAAATGGTTGTCTATCCTTTTTAATTGTCTCTAAAATAGATGCACAAATACCACTGAAATTCTTTATAAATTTCCTATAAAAACTTGCAAATCCATGAAAAAATCTTACCTCAAATATCTTCCTAGGTGAAGGCCAATCAATGATTGCTTGCAGCTTTTCTGGATCCATCTTCAACCCATCTCTTGAGATAACAAAACCTAAATATACTAGCTCTAGTTTCATGAATGTACACTTCTTCACATTTATCAACAACTTTTCATGTTGCAGCCTCTCTAAAACTTATCTCATATGCTTAAGATGCTCTTCTTCTATTTGGCTGAAAACCAAAATGTCATCAAGGTAGACTATCACAAACTTACCTATGAAATCTCTCAAGAATTCATTCATTAATCTCATAAAAGTGCTTGGTGCATTGGAAAATCCAAATGGCATGACCAACCACTCATACAACCCATCATTTGTGTTGAAGGGTGTCTTCCACTCATCTCCTTCTTTGATTCTGATATGATGATATCCACTCTTCAAATCCAGTTTTGAAAAGCACGTTGACCCACTTAGGTAACCCATCATGCCATCCATCCTTGGTAATGGAAACCTGTATCTGATATTCATCTTGTTAATTTCTCTGGAGTTAGTACACGTCCTCCATTCACCATCCTTATTTGGTGTCAATACTACTGGTACTGCACGTGGACTCAGACTCTCTAGTACCAATCCTTTGTCCAACAATCCTTGGACTTGTTTCCTCACTTCTTCATCCTCTTGACGTGTCAATCTATACGCTTCCTTGTTTGGTAAACTGGCTCCTGGAATAAAATCAATTTGATGACTTATATCCCTCCTGGGTGGTAATTCATTAGGTATATCATCCACCACGATGTCATTAAATTCCCCCATCATCTCCTGAATCTCCTCAGGTATATCTGTTATGTTAGTCTTCATTGTCACCACTCTCGATTTGCATACCACAGCGTAGTTCAACTCTTCATTCTCGATCTGTTGCAAATATTCTTTTCCTGACAACATCAAGACTTTGTGTGTTGATTGTCCTGCTGTACTACCTTCTTGTAAAGGGTGAAGTACATGTCTTACCCCATTCTGCTCAAAACTATGACAGTTACTCCTATCATCATGAATCACTTTCTTATCAAATTTCCACGCTCTTCCTAACAGGATATGACAAACATCCATAAGCATAACATCACACAAAATCTTGTCCTTATATGGACCTATTTGGAAATCAACTTCACACTGTTCACTTACCAGGATTTGATGTCCTTTATGTAACCAAGATACTTTGTATGGAACGGGATGCTTGGTCCTCTTTAAACTCAGCTTCTCCACCATCTCATTGGAAACAAGATTTTTGGTGCTCCCATTGTCAATCACCATCTTATAGCACTTCCCTTGGAATTTACACGTAGTCCTGAAAAAAGATTTTCTTTGAGCATGCTCTACTTGCTCCTTCTTAGGTTTCAATAAGACCTTGTTCATCATCAAAGCCTCTCTTGTCTCTAGAAAAACTTCTGCCACTATCAACTCTTCTTACTGCTTCTCATTTTGAGCTACATAGGCTCCTCTCTGTCCTACGTCTTTATTCCCCGAATATTAAAATTATTTATGCCCTAACTAGTTGCATTTGTAGCACCTAATGACAGTTTCTCTGCCTCTTCCTCTACCTCTACCTCCTTGGTAAGGTCCTCTTTTGCTAGAGTCACCTCCTCTACCATGTTTCTCTTGCTGGCTATAATTATTGGACTCTCCCCTCTGCACTCCAAATCTTCATCTTCCAGTTGCTTGTCCTCTTCCTCTATTTGAAGCTCGACCTCTGTTGAAGCTCTGCCTCCTCACTATCTTTTATTCTGCCCTCAAGGTACATTGATACTCCTCCATTGTTCTAGGTGATATCATGCTGATCTCTTCTTGGATATCCATCCTTAGACCATTGACATATCTAACATCCTTTTCTGCTGACTCTTCCACATATCCTACCTTTAGGTTTACTTTGTAGAACTCTTCAGTGTACTCTCTCATTGTTAACAATCTTTTCCCAAGGTTCTATACCTGTCTATATAGAATTAACTAGTAATCTTTGGGCAAGAACTTAGCCCTCATTTTCACTACTATCCTATCCCAACTCTTTATCAATGACTTATTCTTCATCCTTTATGCTTGCACACTATCCCACCATAAGGATGCATTCCGTTTCAACCTTGTCATAGCCAATCTGAGTGACCTAATTATAGAGAGAAATCACCTAAACTAGATTGTTATTTTGGGTAATGTGAGGCTTATTCTGACAATTTGACAACATAGAAATTCCTTTGGTATATTTACTTGACTTGGAATTTATATTAAATTCAAAACCAAGTTGTTATTGTGGTCTTTTTCTTTTCGTGATATAGGGAATGATGAAGTACATATGTGTTGTTACTAAATGTTACTGTTATATATTTCTGCATGCAATCATACTATAGTGAACACTGAAAACAACCTATGGTGAATAGGGAGCTATGGTACACGCATAAACACTATTGTTTATTATTTTTTTAAGCAGATACTCAACATGAAGGTATAGTCTTGTGTACCATGCTATATGATGGGATGTGTTGGGTGACATTAAGTTCTTAAAATCGTTGACGGGTGTTAAGTAATACACCATTCATGAGGTATTGGGATTCTATTTTTCTTGTGAATGTGGGGCTAATGTGGCATGTCACATTATTTGAAATCTTGCTATTGTGTGACATATCACATGGTGTATCATTTAGATCACACAACATTGGAGGGAAATTGGGTGGTGAGTCCTTAGGAGATCAATAAAGACAAATTAGAATAAGGATCAGTATCAAAGGTGTATTGCATGGTGAAATGACATTAAATTGCAACAAAGGATTATTTCAAGGTTGTATGTGTCACAAGAGTTAATCTTGTGCATCTTGCCAACATATTTATTATAGTGCATGTTTATCTTATCTACAATTTCTAGCATATCACCTACTCCAGGAATGTCATGGAAAGTATGACAACATTGAAGGAAATTTTGAAGAGGAATCTTAAGTTGTTGATATTGCTACAAGGAATAATCTTTTAGCTTCTTTCCTTATTCCATAAAATTTTATTTCCATGTTCACTCAAAATATGCAATTGCAAACTTAAGCTAAAAATCCATCATGAATGTTGGCTGATACCATAGCTTCCTTTTGTAAATCCTGGTATAAGAAATATGCAGCATCATTCTACAATGCACCGGTTATTGTAGTCTCAGAATATTAACAAAGCATGTTTCCCAACAGAATTGATGGAAATCAGATCTTTTCAACCAATGCAATTGATGATAATTTTCACCATAGGATCTACCATTCAAGTTTAAGTTGGTATCCACGTTCTTCAAGAGATATAGGGATCCATTTGTCATATTAACTATATTTTCATGATATTACTCTACTTACATAATTGAATTCCATTCTGACACCTCACAAATATCTGAGAATGAGAAGGATTAAAATATTTCCTATTCTTTCCCCGCAAGAACCAACAACAAAAAAACAAGTAGTTGATATTCATGGGAAAGCCAAAGAAACTACTTAAGAAGATGACTATTCTACCCCATAAGAACCCAACAACAAAATAATTTGTTGTAGAAGCATATCGACTTACTGTTGACCAAGTTATTTTTGCATAAGGTGATGCTCTTTGATTTGACTTGAGTGTTGTAAAAATAAATTATACTATCAAATTATTTGGCTCAGAATTCAAGGAAGATATGGTAGCATTAGGATGCACTCTTTGGAAACATTTGGAATATGTAGTGAAGGAGAATAGAAGTACACTACAACCTCTAAACCATTCAATTTAACAGAGTGGATTTAATAACTTCGTCCCATACATTCATAAATATGGAAGAAACAATTGTTTTGAGTGCCCTCTATAAGCTCCCGGGAAGGGTTTGAGGTATAATTTCAATTGAAAATATATGTTATGGAAACCTTCATTCTTGTAGGTATGTGCGCCGACATCTAAGGACTTTTGCATTAGTTTTTACAACCAGTTGTATTCATACATTGTGAGGGAATATTCACAAAATTTCTATGGATGGTTTGATAACTCTTCTAATGTAAGATTCATCCTTAAATGTATAACAATAGTCTTCATGTACTTTCCAATGAATTTTGGATTGTTTTGAATCTTGCTTAGTGTAAATGAGACGATATTGTGGTAGGGAGAGACAAGGTTTCCATATGACACCAAAAACAACATCATAATCCATTATCAATCCTTAAAACCTCTCCCAACATCAGATGTTATAGTAACAACAATATTGAATCGTCCTTGTTGTTGTATGGAGGTTGAAGACATGTGTTTTAAGGTAAGTGAACCTTTGGATTTTTTCTAGTTTGTGTTTACTCTTCCCCTTATGACTGATTTAGCTCAATGTTACTTGTATAAGGGAATTTTTATATCAATGGAAACATAGAGCCTTGGCTTATCATCCAATGGATATGGATTTAATAAGATTGTTTTAGTTTTTGGAAACCCTTGTTAATCCTTTGTAGCATTAGTACCAACCTTTATTGACATGCACATGTGGGATATTAATTAATGGTGTGACTTTCTGTTAAAGTCTCTATTGGTTAGTTGAAGAAGGGTTGACATCATTAGGATAGATTTTTTGTAGGGAAGCAAACATGGATAGGTTTCCATGTCTCTTTGTAGGAAAGAAAACACAATTATACTATTCATAGTTGGAAACCTCAACAACTCAAGTTACAAAATCTTAGAAAATGATTTTATTATATATCTTGAGATTCGTAAACTGGGTCTTTAATATTTTTGGTGAGGAAACAAAATAAATTAAAAAAGGTACACCTACAAATTTTGTCAAAAACATAGTTTGTAATTTCAGATAATTGGATGAATCATTTTCTATGGAACAACTTGATATCTATATCATGTTACAATACCATGTGATGTAGTATTATACTTGGGAATTATTGATATTCTTCAAGATAATGATATGACTATGATGTCATGCTTATAAGTCTAACAAATCGATTTCTCAACAGATTGATATCACTAAGATGCCATGCTTATAAGTCCTCAAGATAATGATATCACTAAGATGTTATTCTTAGTCACCTCACGCTAAATAAATGAACATTCCAGTTTTTGAACTGTTACATTTCAGTCTATATGCATGTAGCCCTGTTTTTAGAACAGTGAAAAACTATAGGTTTTTTGGCCTGAATACTTTCAGACATTTTTTTTAATAGTGCTTAAAGCACACGGGGATTGTATTTTTCATTCTCCTTGAATAAAAACATACTTTTTTTTTCCTTGGAAGAAAAAATGTATGCTTTCCAATAGTTAGTCACTATCCCTCCAAAGTAAATTCTCGTCTCAGTTGAGTATGTGATCTATCTCATGATGGGATACTACATGCTTGATTTTGTGATGGTTACGCCCTTTTTTGTGTCTTTAGAGATTTTCTTTGAACCAAAAAGGGTAAACACTTGAATAATAACCATATTTTGACAATTGTTATATATTTGTTTCATCTCCAAGTAGTTTACATGCCTTTTACAAATAACAATTCTTTTTAATAGAAATAAAAATATATTCAATTTTTTTTTTGAAAAGAAAAAATGAACAAAGATGATGCTAAACTAAAGAAGCCGAGAGGTTTATTTGCAATATATTGGAACCCGGTATGGGTAATTGATTAATTTCGTAAATCATAGTAAAATTTTGATACTGGAAGAAAAATTAAGTTAAATGTCCAAGGAAAATATCCAAGTTCAACCACCAAAACAAAACAAAAAATGACAAGACATAAACACTTAGCCTTTTTAAAATTTAGAAGATATGTGTCTTCTTTGCACTGAATTAAAAATGACAATGAAGGTTTAGTAAATGAATAATTGGAGACATCTATATCTAGTGGTTGTCGTTGTGGTTATGGGATGGAGTGTTAAGCTCCCTTACACAGTTTCCATAAGTAACATGTCGGTACCGTCCTCAAAAACGGGAATTGACCAAGGCTTTGTGCCAAGATATTTACCTTGGAAAAAAAACGAAGACAAGACCAGATATAAGAATGCCAAAATTCTACACCTAAGCAAGAATTCAAGGAGCTAACATTACTTGTGTGAAAAGAACTACATGATTGAGATTTTATCTCTCTCGAATTACACTGGATTCACTCCTTTTGATGATAAAAGCTTCTGCATATACCACTAAAATAAATATTCCCTAACTTGAGCTTTTGACATAAATATTTAGACCATAAGGACTTCTTCTAAATCTAGATCTTGTGAGATATTTCTCAATATTAATGGACTAGGCCCTTGGGGATTTCTTTAACTTGTAAAGACAATTTGCAAACTGAGAAAAGTGTTTTTCTCATGAGAAGTGGCCTACTTGTTGAATAATCCCTTTTTCCCCAAACACAACACCTTTTCAATGGAAAGGAAAACTAAAAATAACATGATACCCCAAAACAACCCAAATGTGAAAATTTTTGGCAGCGTTACAATTCCAGAAAAATGTTAAAGGGTTTTAGTGTCCCCAAAAAATACTATACCCATGGAGGTGTAGCTACCAGACCAATTGGAGTTACTGACAATGTAACTATAATGCACCGTTTTGACCTTATTACTTGGATGATCATTAATGGATGTATTTGCTTATTATTCCTGAACTTTGTCAGTAGATGACATTGTGGACATATGGATTTAATATTTGTAGAATTTATATATATGTGTGTGGTGTTAATATTATGAGTTATGAACATGTTTTGATTACTTCTTTGGCATCCAATTTCAATAGACTATGGTACGTGGATACTGATTTAAGTTATCATGATGTGTGGGTTGGTGTGGGGTTTCAGGAAATTCAACCACCCAAATTGGTTATTCGATGACAAAACCTGAGTATGACAGTTGCAACGAAGTCACTATGTTGAATGCAGACATGGTCCCTTATTCCATTACAAGGGTGGAGGCATTTCCCACCGTTTATCCCTGAATCCTGAAGTCATGGGAGGGTTGTGCTACAGCATGCTCCCCAAGGTGTGTGATGATGACTAGTGGGTGCATGTTGGGGAAGCTTGGTCGATGGAGTCGACACTTCCGCTTATGGGTTCTAACTAGAGTTAGGTCATGTAGTTGACGCTCCAGAGTAGTCCAGCATAGGAAGGATAGGATGCAGAAGTTAGTTGTGAAATAGATAGATGGAGGTAGGGAAATAGGAGTGTCGTGGAAGTTTTGGAAGGGAAACCAATTAACCATGTGTCGAAACACTTTGCTTTATTCTTGTGTTGTGTTTTAGAATATCATGTTGGTGTTATAGCTTGATATTAAATGAGTTAGTGAATAAGCATTGCAAATTCATGTTTAAGTATGCGTCGAATATGAGTAACATGTTCGATTATGTGTGATGTTTTGTAAGTATTATAAGTCTATCTGCATGATGGTTCATGTAAGCATTAGCTACGTTTGCATAACTCGTCTACATATATGTTTGTAGAAATTGTATGTCATATTGCTATAATTGGTCCTTGATGTTCTGTAAGTGTGACTAGTACATTATATTTTTTATTTATTAAATGTATGAATTGAAACCAATTCGTCAACTTATCAATGAAAGGTCTTGATTGGGATTAAGGTTATTTATTAAATGTGGTCATCACTAGATATAGGTCAGTTATTGACTAATTGAACTATTATTAACCTAATTAGTAAATGTTGAATACATGTTAATATGCTAATTTTTATTAATAAGATAATCATTAAACTTAAATAATAGTTGTCAATTGAGTGTTAATGATAATTAATAAGACTAATATTAATTCAGTGATAAGTGTTAAACAACTCTTAATGATATTAATTAAAGTTATTGTAACTAGCTTGACTCATGAATGTGGTAAATAATTTCATGAACCATAATTATGATGGATTATAATTAATTAGGATTAACTATAAAATTGTATTAATTGGGATATTTATAATTAATTACATTTAATTATATATGATTTGAAAGTGAACACAAATGAGTATTAGTTATGATTAATTGTAATTAATGATCCATTCACATCACGTAATTATGATAATCAATTATTAAATATTAATTAAATAACAATTGTAGTAAACAATTATTAATTGCAGTTGTGATAATATTAGTTATGATAAACAAATTATTAAATATTAATTGTGATAAACAATTATTAAAATAAGTCGTAATAGTGAAGAATTACAATTACTTACTTGTTATATTATTTAAAAATGGAAATATTAATGTGAATTTAGGATTTAATTAAACATGTGGTTAAGATTAAAAGTGTTAAGCCGAGAGTGTTGTCGATGTACAATGTGAAGAGAAGTAAATAATAAATTAATTAATTGGTAAAATATAATTGATTGAGTTGAATTGATAGGAGCCTGACATGGTAGGCAAGAAGGGGGTTGAGAACTCATAAATGGGAGGACAAGGGTAGTAATGGAGGCAGGGAGGCGGTGAAGAAAACAATAAAGGAAGGGAGATGGGGAAGATGGAGGGGATCAAGAATATTGGGGGAAAAACAAGCCTTGTGAATTTCAGGAAGTTGGGAAAGAAGAATACAATACTGGTTGGATTTTCATAATCAGGTTTTGGGATCGAGGGTTCAAGAAACATTGTTTCTTGAAGCTAGGGAGTCGGCAAGATTTTTCCTAGAAGGAAGGGTGGCATACCCATTTGGGAAGTTGGGTTTCTTTTCAAGCTAGGAGAAAAGATCCAGAAAAGGAAGGTTCCAAGACAAAAAATACAAGAAACTACTTACATATAGGTATTTTCCTCACACTGATACCAAAATTGGTGCAAGCCAGATCAACCACATCCAACCCAACCAGCACTTCTAGGATTTGGTGGCTCCTACACTTAGCAGGACTGCCAAATTTAGCCCTCAGCCAAATTCTGCACTAAAATTTCCTTCCCGCAATTCTACTCCTCCAATAGGGTTTCCATAAGCGGGTTATGGGATGCGGGATTCCGATAAACCTTTCAAAGTTGTCCCCACCCCTCCCCGCAACTTCCTTTTCGCAAGTGGGTTGCAGGATGAGGGATGTTGAATTTCTAAAGTTACTCCCCCGCAACTCTTCTTCCGCAACTTTTCTCCCGCAACTTTTACGACCGTTAGATATTTGCGGCATTCTCCACGACCGTCGATCTACTCTTTGGTGCATATCTCACAGATCGTTGTGGATTCGTTATCGCCCTAGCAACTTTCGTTGCGGATATATACTGGACCATCAGATCTCCTTCTATGGACTCAATCTCCACCGTTCATTCTCTGCAATAAAATGGTTAAGGCAGAAAATCTGTGGGTTACGTCGATTGATCATAGAATCGATCAATCCATCCTGCAATCTCTAAGATTCATTATCCTAGCACTTCTAAGCATGCACTTACAACTTATTTCACTACTCAAACAACAAATTCATGAGTGAATCAACAATTTCACATGAATGCACAGATGTTCAGGAAACCACCGAAGTCAGCTCTTCATGGATTCACAATTCAAAACAGTAAATGCATAGAGGCTAATAATACTGCAAACACACAGCTACGCTTGCTATTAAGCAACCACACAAACACACAGCTCGGATCTCTTCTTCAGTCTATTCAAAATATTTACAAGAATAACCAGACGCAGGTATGTCCGTCTCTCTGCAAACTCAAAATTTTAATGCTGAAGAGAAGAACCCCCTCTACTCCTCTAATCCACCTATTTAAGCTAAATTGTAACCTCCTACATTGAGTGGTCCTGCCACTGAAAAGAAACGACTACTAAGCATGATGAAAACATCCCTGACTAAAAAAAAAACTACGGCTTGATCTCCACGTAAGGATTCATGATACGCAATCACTCCTATCGGTACTAACAAACTATGACTCATAAAAAAGAAAACAAAAATATGCCATGGCATGTGACCAACTCATCACATTGCTGGCATTCCATGATGCTCCTACATCAGTAACGTACATGATTGTAGTCCTTGTCTTGAAATAAATTGACAAGCACATCAACATCAAGGTGGACTTTGGCATCCTTTTCTATGGCATCCAATGCTTAAGCATTCCTTCCCTCTGATATGAAGAGCTTGCAGCAAGAAAATACTAATTGCTCCATCATAAACAATCTGGTTTTGTGGATCCATGGAAGAGAGAGATAAAGTATATATACCACAAGTGGATAAGCCCAAAGAAAATTAAGCAAATTATCACATTAGTTTAGTTATTTAACATAAATTTTTGGATGTATCATGTAGGGTAGATCTCTTATATTTTCCAATGAAAACGCAAGAAAATAAATCTAACTTCCTTCCTTTAGTTGTAAAATTTATACTTCCATCCTTTAGTTGTGTGTGATGAAGCATGTCAGCCACTCATGTATGGTAGGCCTCTTATGTTCTCCATAAGAAATAGGAGACAAGTGAGAAGAAATGTATGTATGTCATCTTCCAGTTATGAGAAGTGGACAAATAAATATGCTAACCTTCACTTATCACATGGTGTAAATTCAACCCATGAATTCGATTGATGCACTACTGGGATTCTTTTTTGTATTTGGACGGGTGTGATGGGTTTTTTTTGTTAGTAACTGGGTCCGGTGATGGAAGTGAATAAATTCAAGGTAAGATGTAAATGGGGATTCATCTACAGATAGAAGGATTCTCAATAGATATCTGATAATTGTGAATTCTATTTCTTATTCCTTATTGTGTTCTATCTGGGATTTCCATCTATATTGTGAGAGATCCAGAGATTATGAAATAGTTGAAGCTACGCGCATTGAAGATTAATTTTGTTAAGATATCTAAATATGATTGGAATACATGGTTCATAAGGGATGCAACACCCCAAATCCATTTATCTATTTTGTACTCTTTTATAGATGTTTTAATTGTCTACAGATCAGTTTCCCCATAAGTTGGTGACTGATACTTTTGTTTCTGCAATTGTGGGGTGAATCTAGTGGGTTGTTGGTTTGGGTTCATGCATGTTTTTCATTGGGTAGAAAAACTTGTTTGGTGTCTATATGGTTGGTTTGTGGGACTATATTTCCTTCCTCTTGTTGGTCGTGACTGCTTGGTGTCTATATCGTTGGGTCGTGGTACTGTTTGTCCTTCCTCTTGATGGATGTGATTGTTTGATGTATATACTATTGGGATGTGGGTTTCTTGTCCTCTCTGTTGTTGGGTCGTGATCTTCTAGTGACTCCTACTAGACTGATCTGTGAGGTCTCCTAGGGTTGGGTTTTGTTTTGATAAGGTGTCTTTGCCTTCTTAAGAAGTATTTCTCAAGCCTGGATAAAGGATTGAAGTTTCTCTTCATGTTGATTAAGAATTAGGCCTTCAAAAAATATTGGGTATTGCTTGGGATCATATGTAAGCATGCAAAGATTATTTATCAAGGGGATTAAATGAGAAAACCATCAAGAATCTATGTATAACATTATTTTGTGAATACCTGCTTATAAACTATAGCAATGTCTTTTTCCACCTACTGGATTTTATGTTCAAAACCTCTATATTTTTCTTTGATCCAATGTACAGTTGAAAGATATATGTATGTGATCATCCTTCCTTGACTACACCAATAATAATAGTTCCTATTGAATGAGTACCCATAAACCTTGAAAACATTTCTACAAGGAATCCATTAGATCTTGGGAATTTTTCCACTTGTAGTTTATGGATGGCCCTCTTGAGTTCATTTATAGTAAATGCTACTATCAGTGTGATAATATTCTCCTCATTCATCCTTGAAATCAGGATGTATGGTATAGTTTCTGAATTGGAAATTTTGAAAATTTAGGAAATAGGGAATGGCTTTAATATGCATGTACTACATTTTGGTATTGGTTATCAACAGAAACATATGCAAAACAATTGCAAGGAAAGGAGGCAATGAATAATTACATTTATGGTTTTAAATCAATTTGTTCTTTTTTAATTCTTAGTTGGGATTGAGAATGGAGTGACCTAATTATAGAGAGAAATCACCTAAACTACATTGTTAGTTTGGGTACTATGAGGCTTCATCTGACAATTTGACAACATAGAAATTCCTTTGGTATATTTACTTGACTTGGAATTTATATTAGATTCGAAACCAAGTTGTTATTGCGGTATTTCATATCTTTGTTCTTTTCATGATATAGGGAATGATGAAGTACATATGTGTTGTTACTAAATGTTATTGTTATATATTTCTATGCAATCACACTATAGTGAACACTGAAAACAACCTATGGTGATGTATTGATTTGGATAATGTTGTGAGACGTGATCAGTCATTGTGAGGTAATGCTTGTCACATGGTACCTAGCTAGATAAGAAGGTGCGCCTGTAATGTCTATTTATAAATGTATTCCACTATGATAGGATGTAGGTTATTAATCATGCAACATTATTACTTGTGTTTGTTGCATGTTAAAGTGATGGGAAAGCCAATTGAGTAGGGAATAGGGAGCTATGGTACATGCATAAACACTATTTTTTTCCATTTTTCTTAGTAGATGCTCAACATGAAGGTATAGTCTTGTGTACCATGCTATACGATGGGATGTGTCGGGTGACATTAAGTTCTCAAAATCATTGATGGGTGTTAAGTAATACACCATTCATGAGGTGTTGCGATTCTATTTGTCTTGTGAATGTAGGGATAATGTGGCATGCCACATTATTTGAAATCTTGTTGTTGTGTGACATATCACATGGTGTATCATTTAGAACACACAACATGCGAGGGACATTGGGTGGTGAGTCCTTAGGAGATCAATAAAGACAAAATAAAATAAGGATCTGTATCAAAGGTGTATTGCATGGTGAAATGACATTAAGTTGCAACAAAGGATTCTTTCAAGGTTGTATGTGTCACAAGAGTTAAAATTTTGCATCTTTCCAATGATATTTATCATAGTGCATATTTATCTTATCTACGATTTCTGGCATATCACCTACTCCAGGAATGTCGTGGAAAGTATGACAACATTGAAGGAAAGTTTGAATAGGAATCTTAAGTTGTTAGTAAGTTGTTGATATTGATATAGGGAATAATCTTTTAGCTTCTTTCCTTATTCCGTAAAAATTTATTTCCATGTTCACTCAAAATATGCAATTTCAAACTCAAGTTGAAAATCCATCATGAATGTTGGGTGATATCATACCTTCCTTTTGTAAATCCTGGTACAAGAAATATGCAGCAACATTCTACAATGCACCGGTTACTACAGTCTCATAATATCACCAAAGCATGTTTCCCAACAGAATTGATGGAAATCAGGTCTTTTCAACCGCTGCAATTGATGATAATTTTCACCATAGGATCTACGATTCAAGTTTCATTTGGTATCCATGTTCTTCAAGAGATCTAGGGATCCATTTTCCATATTAACTATATTTTCAGGATTTTACTCTACTTACATAATTGAATTCCATTCTAACACCTCACAAATATCTGAGAATTAGAAGGATTAAAATCTTTCCTATTCTTTCCCCGCAAGAACCAACAACAAAAAAGCAAGTAGTTGATATTCATGGGAAAGCCAGAGAAACTACTTAAGAAGATGACTATTCTTCCCCATAAGAACCCAACAACAAAATAATTTGTTGTAGAAGCATATCGACTTACTGTTGGCTTCATTGGTTGGATAATGGTTGTGTTGAGGCCTGGAAATTCGCAGGCGACAACAGAAAGGGATTCTCCCCAATCAACGTTCCCAACTAGCCCGTTGACTGTTTGGAATAGGGAATCCGTTCGGTTTACGGTCCGGCTACCGTAGGTCAAAGTAACTATGAGGGTTTACCGGTTGTGGCCCGATCCACCGGAATTTGTATTTTGACTTAATGTATGCAATGCACATGCCTATCTTAAACATGCAGGGTGATAAAAATGTAAGGAATGACACAATGTGCTGCGCAGGTTCTTACCTCTCGTCTTAGGTTCTCGAACATCCAAACCACATATGCAACTATGAAGTAAAACAGCTAACTATCTAAACACCTAACTACCTATCCCCAGGGAGCTAGAAAATGATTATTAATGAGTAATGCATTATCTCCATGTATAATAAACCAAATTACAGATAGCTGATATTTACGTTTACAACACATGAACAAGAAAATATTCTAACAATCAGATAGCTAACTGTTATATGAGCCACAAGCATTACTCTGAGTGAACTTTCCACACAATGAATCAGAAACCATTTAACAAGACATAGGTCATGAAGTTAGAACGATCTCACAAATTGTGGACACAAGCTGAAAAATAAAGTAGTTCATCTTTCCGCCATCCATTTGTTAGCATTTGGAAACTTCACATATCTTTCTCCAACAGGAAAACTAAAATCTTTATTGCAAAAGGAACTAGTTCTTCTTACAATAGGTCCTCCAGTATTACTGGGAAAAATCCCTTTTCATTATCTATGTCTCCTACTTTTATACAAAATGCAAGAAATGGTTGGGCTGCCCAAAGGGACCTTTGGGCATCCCAACCCTTGGACTTCCTAACGCTTCCCCTTTTCCCAAAACTTTTACAAATATTTTACAATATTACAATGACCGATTTCTCACTAAGAGGGCCCCGCTTGACTCTCTAGGAACTTCTTCCACGCTGCAGCTTCACTGGCAAGATCTTCAAAAGAATTGGGCTCCAAGAATTGGATATTAATCTCAAACTTTTCAGCCTTTTTCTTGATGGCCTCGACCTTGGTTGCATTTAGTCTCACCTGTTCTTCTAGGAGCTGCAAACAAATGGCTGTATGGCCTATTTCAATCTTCAGGGTTTGTTCATCAATGGCTTTGATGCATTGTACTTTGGCCTCCTCCTCTTGTTGTCTTCTCTGCAACATTTCTATAAATGAGTCATGATCTGGGAACTCATGTAGCCTTTGCTCAGCTTCTACTTGACACCGGTTGTAAATGACTAAGGCTCTCCTGAAAAATTCGGTGCAAAGTCCCTTTGTTTTCTGGACAGTTTTCTTGAAGTCCTCTGTAGTAGTGATAGCGAACTCCATCAAGTCATAATCTCGCTGAAGGGTTTGTCTATTCTTCTCTGATAGTCCTGCTGGGACTTCCTCACCTTTCTCTACCCTTGCCATCCTGGTGGTCAATACTTCAAGGATATCTTGTGACCTATCAACAAAGTAAGAAGCAGTCTCCAGGATTTCTTCCAATCGGCTATCAACCTGGAGGATCTGGCATCTTTCTTCTTCTAGAGCAGTTTGCAGGTGCAGCACCTTAGCTTTCTGGGCCTATATGTGTTCTTTGGTCGGCTGCAGATCAACCTGCTGTTCCTTTGCTAATTCCAGCTGCGCTTTTAGTTCTTTAACATATGCAGCATTGGACTCGTATATAACATTCTGCTGCTCTTCCAGGTCTTCTATCTTCACCCTCATCTGTTCTCTTTCATTCTTCAAGTCCAGAATTTATTGCTGTGCTCTTTCCAGGGCTTCTTGTGTTATTTCCTGTGCATGTGTTGCTACCTGGATGGCATAGATTTCACTCTTTGTAGCCTCTATTTCTCTGAGCACATGATCATATTTCCTTTTAAGTTTATTGCCCTCTTCTCTTTCCTTTCTCAGGGTGTCCTTCAGTTGAGAGGAGGTTTTCTTGGTAGATTCTATTTCATTCATCATTCGATCTATGTTATCTTCCGAAGCATGTATGGCTGCCTTCCCGACACTTATGGTAAACCTTGGATCTACGTATGTCCCTACCATCACAGCTTTATCTGATATCATCTTGCTAGTCATTCCTTCTGCTTCTATCTTTTTCTCTGTTCTCCTCGTGATTCTTTTGGTAGCCCTGTCATAATATACCGTGGTAAAGTCAGGGACTTCCTCCCCCCTTTTCTGCATGAAGGGTACTAATTGAAGCGTAGAGGTTGAAGGAGTAATGGTGGCGGGCACTTGAAGGATCTGCACTTCAGGGTTTTCCTCTCCTTGGCTCTGCCCCGCTTGTGTTTCAGAAGCCTGTTGTTGTGTTCCTTCTATCTTTTCAGTTTCTTGCCTCTGAAGCTTTTCGTTCAACTTTCTCTGGGTCTCTTCGGCTGCTTTCCTAGCAGCTCCTTCCTTTTCTCTGGCTGCTTCTTTTGCCAGTTCAGCTGCTTCCTGGACAGCTTTCCTCTTTTCTTCTTCTCCTTTTCGCAGCCATTCTGCAGCCTCCTCTTCCAACCTCTGAGCCTCTTCTCTTATTGTTCTGGCTGCTTCTTCAGCCCTAGCTTGTTTAGCCTTCTCTTGCTCAGATCCTTTTCCACCCTTGGTGGATTGCTTAGGTTTGAATCTCTTGCGGAGCTCTGTCATATTTGGAGCCATCCTGTAAACTAATTCATCGCTATCGAAATAATGGCTGTATTCGTAGGTCACCTTGTGTTTCTTGCAGTGTTCCTCTACTCTTCCATGAGTATCATTCCTTCGAAAAGTCATTTCGCCAAAGCGGAACTTCCCTAGTTCTTCTATGAACTTGGGCGCTTGTTTTACATTTGTGAATTTATAATTTCCCAGTTTAAATGGAAGGGGGGGATAGGAAGTCTTCTTGTACTGGAACAAGAAGTGACCAACTCCATCAATGTATACTTGTCTGACTGCCTCCTTGTGGATTATATAATCTGTAGCATATTTGGGCAGCAAAAAAGGGGTCTTTGACCCTCCAAACATCCTGATATACATACCATTTTCAGTCAGAAAGTAATCTCCATATTCATCAATGACCTGCATAGCGTCTTCTGACATGCAATCACATTCTTTTCGGAAGATGAGTGCGTATAATGGCATGAGAAACTGCTCACAGATCTCTCTGTAGTGACTGTGATATAGATGAACCCCTAGAGGTTTGTAGGCCGCATATACAGGCATTTATGGAGTCAACACTTCCGCTTACGGGTTCTAACTGGAGTTAGGTCATGTATTTTACGCTCCAGGGTAGTCCAGTAGAGGAAGGATAGGATGTAGAAGTTAGTTGTGAAATAGATAGAGGGAGGTAGGTAAATAGGAGTGCCATGGAATTTTGGAAGGGAAACCGATTAATTGTGTCGAAACACTTTGTTTTATTCTTGTGTTGTGTTTTAGTATATCATGTCGATGTTATAGCTTGATATGAAATGAGTTAGTGAATAAACATTGAAAATTCATGTTTAAGTATGCATCGACTATGAGTAACATGTTTGATTATGTGTGATGTTTTGTAAGTACTTTTACTCTATCTGCATGATGGTACATGTAAGCATTAGCTACGTTTGCATAACTCGTCTACATATATGTTTGTAGAAATTGTATGTCATATTGCTATAGTTGGTCCTTGATGTTCTGTAAGTGTGACTAATACATTATATTTTTTATTTATTAAATGTATGAATTGAAACCAATTCATAAACTTATCAATGAAAGGTCTTAATTGTGATTAAGGTTATTTATTAAATGTGGTCATCACTAGATACAGGTCAATTATTGACTAATTGGACTATTATTAACCTAATTAGTAAATGTTGAATACATGTTAATATGTTATTTTTTATTAATAAGATAATCATTAAACTTAAATAATAGTTGTCAATTGAGTGTTAATGATAATTAATTAATGATTAATAAGACTAATACTAATTTAGTGATAAGTGTTAAACAACTATTAATGATGTTAATTAAAGTTATTGTAACTAGCTTGACTCATGAATGTGGTAAATAGTTTCATAAACCATAATTATGATGGATTATAATTAATTAGTATTAACTATAAAATTGCATTAATTGCGATATTTATAATTAATTACATTTAATTATAAATGATTTGAAAGTGAAGAAAAACGAGTATTAGTTATGATTAATTGTAATTAATGATCCATTCACATCACGCAATTATGATAATCAATTATTAAATATTAATTAAATAATAATTGTAGTAAACAATTATTAATTGCAGTTATGATAATATTAGTTATGATAATTCCGAGGAAAAATTAGTTATGATAAACAAATTATTAAATATTAATTGTGATAAACAATTATTAAAATAAGTCGTAATAGTTATATGAAGTAATAGTGAAGAATTAACATTATTTACTTGTTATATTATTTAAAAAAGGAAATATTAATGTGAATTTAGGATTTAATTAAACATGTGATTAAGATTAAAAGTGTTAAGCCGAAAGTGTTGTCGGCGTACAATGTGAAGAGAAGTGAATAATAAATTAATTAAATGGTAAAATATAATTGATTGAGTTGACTTGATAGGAGCCTGACATGGTAGGAAAGAAGGGGGTTGAGACCTCATAAATGGGAGGATAAGGGTAGTAATGGAGGCAGGGAAGCGGTGAAGAAAACAATAAAGGAAGGGAGATGGGGAAGATGGAGGGGATCGAGAAGATTCGGGAGAAAACAAGCCTTGTGAATTTCAGGAAGTTGGGAAAGAAGAATACAATACTGGTTGGATTGTGATAATCAGGTTTTGGGCTCGAGGGTTCAAAAAATATTGTTTCTTGAAGCTAGGGAGTCAGCAAGGTTGTTCCTAGCAGGAAGGGTGGCATACCCATTTGGGAAGTTGGGTTTCTTTTCAAGCTAGGAGAAAAGCTCTAGAAAAGGAAGGCTCTAAGACAAAAATTACAAGCA
>LPNX010287774.1:270452-317124 GCA_001517045.1 Pseudotsuga menziesii | reverse complement strand
TACATTAAATCCACATGTTTTACAGATATACATGTTATTCGATTAACGAAAGATATACATGCTATTTTAGATTAACGAAAACTGCAAAAATGATTATTGATATACATATATAGATTCTTGCAAAATAGATACATGTATATGTTTCCATTTTTCATGTACTTAGATACAAATAATAGAACTTATTTATTTATAAATTTTAAGAAATTAAAGACCGAGGGAATGAGCCCCTACATTAACTAAGAAATGCCTACAATGGGGTACTGAAGGGGCTTCTTAATAGAATGCCCAAGGTTAAGATGATGTGAGGTGGGTTGATAGTTCATGATTTTAACAAAGGAATTAATGTCTAGCTATTGTTATTGTATGGATGAGATTATCTAAGACAATGGGTTTGTGGTAGAAGGGATCCCAAGCATGGGAAGGGTTTGTTATGGGAAGATAGAGTGGGAAATCCTTACAAACAATAAGTTGTCTTGCATGTCACTGACATTAACATTTGAGGTTGATGGAGTTAATAAGGTAGGAAATTTATCTAGGTGATGGGTATGCCATTGGAGGTGATAGTTTCATCATCCAAAAGTGTTGTATGCTCAATGTGGAGCTAGTTATTGTATGAATTTTTTCAAAAGTTGTGTGGAAAGTTTGAGCACACAATGTCACAAGGCTTTTGGTTTGTTTTAGTGTCTATAGGAATTGTTATGGTTGTCGATGTAACAATCCTTGGTAAGTATACTATTTTGGCAATGTTTGTTTTTGTTAAACGATGGATTGCAGACTATTAAATGTTTTTGGTTGATGGGGCTGGTTGATGGTATTTTTTACTAAGCATGTTGTTTATTTATCCATCTTGGCTTGTGCCTCCTTTTCTTGCTTAAAATTGGCATTGGTTGGAGTTTTTTTTAACATGATGGTATTTTTCTCCTATTTGCCAAGATTTTTTCGGCTATGGTGCAGGTAGAACCAAACAGGTATTTGTCAAACCTGTATTCCTGGAGTGAGGGGAGTTTAGGGAGGCTAGAGGAAAGCGAGACATCCAGTAGGTCTACAAGGGTTAGATCAACTATATGTGAGAATATAAGAAGAAAATTTAATAAACGCATGGAAATTTTTCTCGCTGAAGGGGGGTCATGTTCCTATGATGATGAGACAATATGCGACATCGAGGTTCCCTTAAGGTACAAAAACATAGTGAAACAATGGGTATCAACGGATATTCCTCAACTGAACACATATTTTTGTGTGGATGAGAGGATATATAGAATTTTGTCGTCATCATTACATGGATTGGGGTTGTTTTGCATGGATGCATAAAGGTCGGTTACAGTAGATGTACAGAATTGATGGAGTATGTTGGACCCTCTTACAACTATGAATATTGGATGGGCTTGGTCCAATATACATGAAGTATGCATAGATATGGGTTGTCAGCAAATTATTTACAACTGAAATACAAAGATCAAAATAAAGGAGCAACGTTGTATATTGACGGAACGCCTAAGGCAACTGAGAATACTGTGGGGTTTATAAACAGCACACAACCAAGGTCTACTCTTAAGCAACCAAAATTCATATTTGAGGGGCATGAAGGAAATTGTGTATTTGTAAATGCCATTAAATCAATAGTTGCATGGGAAGACTTACTTATTAATTACAATTTGAATCGAGTAGATACAAACACGGTTACTATGGATGTGGTACATCCAACAATTTACTGAACCTTTTGTTAATTATTTTAACCTCTTAAGGATTTTTTGTTACTAGACTATTATAATTTTCATTAAATTTTATATATTTACTTCGCAGGGTAATGATCAAGGGCACATCACCCTAGCAGCTGATCAGAGTAGTACACCATCCTCGAGGCAGCAGGTATAGATCTTTGTAATAGTACAAGTATAATTTTTAAAATGTGTTTTTTTGTCTTTCTTCATGAGTATATTTATTTGGTTTATAAAATGTTATCTATATTTATTTTGCAGGGTAGTGATCGGGGAATCCCCCCAGCAGCTGGTCAGACGACAACAGCCTCAATAAAGAAGGTAAACATGATTGTAACTATACAACTTAAATAAGTCAAAATGTTATGTTATTATATTGTTTTAGTGAGTATTTTGGTTTCGTTAGGGTAATTTTTTCTATATTTTTGATGCAGGGTTTTGTGAGGGGAACCTCCCTCACAGAAGATGTTACTAGACCTGCCTCAAGACGATAAGTATACATAGATGTCACTGTACAAAATTAATATGTACAAATAGTTCTGTTGTTTTGTTTTTTCAAGAGTATATTCGTTTGGTTTATATAATCTTATATATATTTGATGCAAAGTGTTGATTGGGGAAGCCATCCAGCTGTTGATCAGATGAAAACAGCCTCGTGGAAATAGGAAAAACTGATTGTAATATACAATTTAATTATGTCAAAATTATACCAATATAAAATGTAGGATAATGTTTTTTTGTTATGAGTTTTTCATTTGTATATTGGTTTCATTATGATAATGTTGTCTACTATTTTTTTTATAGGTGGATGATCAGGGAAAGCGCCTAGTTGTGGATCAGACGACATCGTCATCCAGGCATCAGGTAAACCTAGTTGTAATTTTAAGAATCTATCATGATAGATATGTTTTGTTAATATAATTTTTTCCTCAGTCTATTGCTTTAACACTTAAGTAATGTTTTATATATTTTTGTTGCAGACCAATGATTCGGTGTATGAAACAATATCACAACAATCCATAGATTTTGATGTGCATGAGTTTTTGAACAATTTTGACATTGATTCTTCTCTAGACCCGGTTAAGGTGATAGAGAAGACCTTGAAAAAAATTTATGTGGATATCCTTCATCTTCTATTCATTATTCCACAAACAGATGATATTAAAGCCATGGTTGAAGTGTTGGTAAAAAGATCTCATGCCCTGCAGGTAAGTTGCAGAATTTTGAATCATAATATCAATTCATTTAGAACTTTAGAATTTTTACTTTTATTTGATAGTGAACTTATAATTGAATGGTTTGTATTTACACTATTTTTTGTGACCACACACTAGTGGTCAAGATAGTGTTAGGCCCAGTGATACTCATGGTGATCAGTCGTCACATGAGAAAACGAATCCACATGCACCGATTCATGCACCATTGTTGTGGACTGAATAGTCGGCAACACGTTTCACGACACCTCCAAGGCCAGCAGAGAGTGCACCCGCTGCTGACCAATGCACACCAGATCATGCAAAAGAAGGGGTGGATGCAGAGCTTGCTAGTATTGTTAATACTGAAGCAGCATTTCCTGGATCTTCCCTTGTGAATAGCACGGGTTCAGTAGAGTCAACATTTATTGTGGACGAGGAACTCATTCCAATAAAGATATAGAAGATCCCAGGTAATTATATATTGTTCAAGTTAGTTTTTATAATTTGTTTGTAATATACCGATAAAACCTTTTTTTAACTAATGATGGCATGATTGTTTTGCAGAAAATGATGTTTTTTATCAACATCTAAATTATTTGACCTTGGAGATATTCGGGCCCACCATCCACACAAGGTGAGACAGATAAACAAAAAAATTAAAGGATAATATGACTAATCGGTTGGTTGACATGTTCAACAATGAGACCTTCGATACAACAAAGGTCCTAAAGAAGGTTGGACAACATATGAAGATTGTTTGAAACAAATATATGGTTCACCTAGAAATGAACCCTAGGTATGAGTTCCCTCTGATGATTCCTTCAAGGGAGTGGAAATCCCTAGTAGAAGATAGAAAGGAGAAGGCTCTGAGAAAAGTAGAAAATATACCACCATGCACAGGGAGGTATGCAATACTTTCCACAATGTAATGGTAACCCTTATTATTATTAATTTTTATATCGAATTTGGAACATATAACGTATTTCAACACTTGCTTAGGCTGTCAAACACATCAAAGGCCAAAAAGGAAATACTAGAAAAAACTAGTCAGCACAAGCTTGGGCCTGGTGGTTATTCGAATTTGGTGGCACGAATAATAAGAATCGAAAACCCAATAATGCATCCAAATAATAAATTGCAAATTATTTTCATTTTAATGCGACACAAAATGTAAAATTAATGACATTATGCAAATATGTATTCCGACCAATTCAAAGAAGCGACCACTTAGGAAGACTTGAAGCTTGGCTTCCAACACGGCTTTGAAGTTGTTGTTGAACGCCGAAAAAACTTGTTTGGAAAAACATTGTCTTCTGTTGATCCATCTGGTGCACATGTATATAAAATCTATATAGTTTAATGAAAATTTATTACTTTTCATGCAATCTATTTGTTATAAACGATTAACATAAAATATTTATTATGTTTTGAGCAGGAAAGCAATGATCCGCGTAATGACGATGATGGACAACAACCAATCGAAGATCATGCTTCGATTCCTAGTAATGAATATATTCATATGATACAGTTTTAAATAGAGCATTGCAAATGGTGAACATTTATTGTACTTCTCCAAATTTCAACTACAGAGCATGTAAAGGGTCACACTGTACGGGTTGAGCCTGGACAGGAAAATGATGAACATGATGTGGCCACAACAGGTAAACAAAAACCTTTGTAATGTTTTTTCTAAATGAAATACTTGTAATTAGAATACAAAAATTAATTAATGCAACATTTTCACATTATTGCAACAATTTTGAACCCCTTGCCGCAAAATCCATGTGGGAAGCAGTCTACTAGGGAGACATCACAGCAAGTTGATGAAGCACCAGGAACCGAACGACAAATTCCAGAAGATGCACTTCTTGTTGATTTTGTAAAGAGAATAAAAATTAGAAAGAAGTGACTGAACAAATATTGTGTAATTATTTTTTATAATATAATGACGTGCATGGTTTTTT
The DNA here is from genome assembly GCA_001517045.1 of Pseudotsuga menziesii. Classification (NCBI taxonomy): domain Eukaryota; kingdom Viridiplantae; phylum Streptophyta; class Pinopsida; order Pinales; family Pinaceae; genus Pseudotsuga; species Pseudotsuga menziesii. The sequence goes on along the minus strand of LPNX010287774.1, from coordinate 312,246 downwards.
TGGCTATTGAATGAATGAATGGTTTAATGAATGTTAGATTTTATTGAATGAATGGTTTAATGAATTTTAGATTTTATTGAAATAATGTCTTGACTGAATGAATGTACTTTTTAATGACTGTTATTTTTTTTAATGAATGGTAAATGTTTGTTTATGATGAAATCTACTTGAATTTGCGATAAAAAAAAATTCAAGTACATGCATTGGGTTTGTGGAATTGAGAGTGATGTGAGGGGGGGAGGGGAAATAGCAGCTTCCACTTTCACATGGTTGGCCCTATTCACTAGAGAATATTAAATTATTCTCGAAACAGAGAGGATCTCAATGAATGGTAGGGAATTATCTATTTTCCACAGTTATTTCCATGACTTATAAAATTTCTTCTGGTGTATATAATTGTAGTGTTGAAATTTTACTATTTCTATTTCACCCATCCCTTGGAACTTGTTACAGATAGCCTTGGGAAACATTTTGATATTTCATAAGGAAAATTGGAAATTTGATGTGATCGATGGCATTATATACTTTGTTTTGGTGTTCTCCATGTTTCCTCAGGTGAACTCTTATTACCCATTATTTTACTTGAATATTATTGTAATTTAAATTGTTAAGTTAAAAATATTCATCAAACATAAAATGTTCATTATTAATGTTTTTTTATTCATTGAGACCAACTACTGAGACTGTATTTTTTTAGCTTCAATTTGTTAATTTCATAAACAAGCAAATCTTTATTTGAGGGGTCCTAACATGAAATTATTGCAATGAGAAAATATGTGTAGTATATTGAAAGATGTTTTGAAAGGTAAAACAAAAGTAGACATTGTCAAGCTCCACAAATAAAGGGAAGTTGTACCAAGAAATTATAAGTATCGACAACATATGCGTATAATTTACTAGTCACGAGAAAGAGCAATGATGCATTATCATGAAATACTTTTAAAATGTAGTTGTTTTAAAACATTTGCATTTATAGTTGAAAATTTGCATCTTTTCATATTTCATTTTTATTGCAAGACATGTTAGAAACATAAGATATTTTACTCGCATATTGTTGCTTTTAAAAAAAAAATAACCATACTGATTAAAACTGGTGGAAAAATGAAATACATTCGTAAGGAAAATAAAGGAGAAAAAATGAATATAGAGGCTGCTAAGATGTTAAAATGTTCCTTGGATATTGGGACTGTTGTATATTCTAGTGTATGAATGTGATGTATATTATAGTGTATGAATGTTCAGTTTCCTTCTTGTAGCCAATACTTGACTAGGAATACTAGCACAATATATTGATAGAGAGCTAAGAAAATATGCAAATTTCATCACTTACAATGTTTCCCTTTATTGAGTTTTGTTTGTTCTTAGTTATCTCGCAATTTTAAATTAAAATTCTTGTACTGTCTTGTTTTTAATGCAAATAAATTCTATAGTAATTGTAACATCCCTGACCCTCCGACCAGTGAAGAGGATGCTACCATAACACTATCTACCCGGGCATTTATCCCCATAAAATGTAAAATAAAATGCATTGAACTCAAGATACACAGATGCATAAATAATTAACATTCAGCGGAAGAAAATTACGTTTAGTTCAAGCATTCAACACATTTTACATGTTCATCATAATTTACATAAACAAAACAATTGCATGGGTGATTACACAAGAATACTTATCTTCGAATAAAGCTCCCCGCAACTAGCTATGTCGTTGCAACACTCCACCCAACCATAGGCCAGTGTGCTCCTTAATCTCTCAGCAACACATCCACCCCTAAGTTGGGCATGATTCCCACAAGGAATAAGGAAACTAAGCAAGCTCACACATAGCTAAAGATATGTCAAAACTCAGAAGCCAACACGGTTGGGTTTATCAAACCAAGAGTACACAAAAACACATAACCAAGCCAACAAGTTGGGTTTATCAGGTTATCAGGAGATGGAAGCACTGTCTGCTAAGCTAATGGGCTCACTGAAGAGCTAAGGATGCCTACACCAGAACTAGCTTGACTCCTAGGACATATACACACCCAACAAAAGGAATCATTCCCTTCTCTGTTGCAGAGTCCCTTGGGACATGACTTCCCTTCCAGTGCTATTCAGGGGGTGTAGAGAAGAGAATCAACCCTCTAGCTCTATCTATGAGGCTCTTGCAAATCACTAGGTTTTTCAAGCAGACTCCTTTCCACTCCTACACAGTCCAAAGACCAATTGCATACACAACAATGTACACCATTTCTGGGTAGAGGAGAACACTTCATCCACAGAATTAATTTCCACAGAGGGTAAGAACAACCCACTAATAGCAAGACGTATCCCAGGGACATTTTGGCCCTAACATGGCCAAAAACAAATTCATCAACAACACTCAAGAGGATGTGGTCTCTCCTCAAAATCGCTGGGCAACACAAAAATGGTTTTCATCTTGGTAAACATTCGGAAAATGCAACAGAAAACGTTGCGGAAGAACCCAACCACAAGAACATAAAAAAAATGAAATTCTCGGACTCCAGCAAAATGAAGAACGATTGTCCATGAGAGGAAGAAATACACGACAAATCCAAAATTGTGTAAAATCCTAGCCGCTTGAGGGAGCCCCAACGTGGGTGAATGTTAATGATAAAAATTCCCAATAGCCCAAATCGTGGAGGAAGAACCCACAACCAACAAAATCATGGAGGTAAAAACAACTCCTAAGCTTCCTTGCGTGAGCAAATGAAGAACGTGGGTGTATGGGCAAATGGGCATGCATTTTTGGGTGCTTTCTTGCTCCAAAAGTCAAAATTGATTTTCCCCAAAAATGGGTTTTCCCCAAATTTGAAATTGCTTCCCATACTCTTCCCATCCCCATGCAATAACTAACTCAACCACATTCTAGCAAAATTTAATGATTGGGGAAAAAGACAAAATGGGTAGTTGACTGATTGATGGGTTCTCCCTTTGACATTTGGCTCTCCCCATTGGTACAAAGGTTTAAATAATTTCCCTCCCTATTCCTTAGGAAAAGCATGCCCTTTTCATTATGGTTGCATTGACATAGCTCATTGTGGGTATTTTAATTAAAATGCATAATTACATGATGCCAAAAATTATAATGTGCCGCCTAGCACGAAATACCATCGACAATGATTTTAATCGTCGGAACATAAAATGTTAAATCGATGGTGGGGATTTTTCCTTTGGCTCCACAACACGATTAATTACAATATATACATCATATACATTTAATGCAAACAGGGTCAAAACCGGGGTGTTACAGTAATCCATTCCATGTATATCATTTCTTTTTGTTATCTTGCACCAATTAAACATGATCCTGAATATAGTTGAATTTTAATGTTTATATTATTGCTTGTAGGCCTTTCTGTACATAACTCTGTGATATTTGTCTTTTAATTTACCCTAATGAGTTTGCATAATTTTTTTATTGTTTGGATACATCAATATAGTTTATCTTGTTCTAGTTTGAAGTTGAGACTTGAGGTGAGAGATGTGTCTTTGTAAAAATTAGCACTTTTAAGTTTTGAGATCCTATTTTATAATTTAGTACTAAAACCTTTGTTCTTAGGTTGAAATGGTATTTGTTATCTATGTGTACTTGCTTTATATTAAGAGAAATTTGATTGGGTATGCATTATGTAATATACATTCCTCATTTTGGGAACTTAAAATTCCATTTTTGATGATTTTTGGGTGTAGGTATCCACATTACTAGCTATTTTGTATCTACCCTTAGAATTGGGTGGGTTATTTTCCTTGCCTATAGCCATGGTACCAACCTTTCTACAAGTTATTGGGATGCATATATTCATCAATATTCTCTTGGAACAACACTGTGCCAGCAATATCCTATTGTTTTGGATTCAAAGCTTGAATCTTTAGCTTCTGATACTAATATAAGTTTGAATTTTGTTTGTTAATAATATTTTTTAATTATAATATATTTTGATTGCTTCATATTTTAGTACATTATATAAATTAGATGGTAATGAAAGGGTGTTTCTTACCCCCTCCCAGGATTCAAAACCCTTAGAGACACATTTCACCCTTCTTAAGTTGTCTCAGTCATGCAAGTAGGCTACTTCAAGTGGATGGGGCCATGTGCATGTCTTGGGTGTCTTTGGGAAAAGAAAAGCATGCTGCATTGCATAGGAGGGAGCATGGTATCTTGTCCATACATTATTAATCTGGATTATGAATATTAGAAGGAAGTGGCATTGGTAGTAGCTCATAGTTTAAAATTTTGAACCATGGATATTCTAGAATAGTTGTGGATGTATTTGCTAAAGAGTTTGAGTTGGTGCTTGAGGAAATTTCGTTGTCAACCTCTAATGCTTTTCCAAGCAACAAGGATAAATGTAGATAGTGGCAGTGGAGAATTGAACTTTATAAAAGGCTTGCCAAACTTCTAAGGTATAAACATTATATGAGAACTATTTTTGGAGGGACATGAAGCTCAAACAAACAAGTGGCTTAGATTTTTCCCATTAAGACTCATATATTTCCCCACATAATCATAAAAGTAGAAGGTTTTTCACCAACAATCCAAAATAACCTAATTGGTATTGATCCAATAAGTACCTATGATTAGATAATAGGAAGCATGTGTAGTTTAATACATGTCTATCTACATACTACATAGTACATGCACATATCATATCTAGAATACACCTCTGTACCACAAGATCCATATACTTCTTCACTATAGAAGTCACTCTGACTTGATCAAAATCAGTTTTCTGTGTTTCCACCAGACTAAATCTAACTAATAGATTGAGTGAAATAAAACCCTTTCTAGCACCAAAGAGAAATTAATATAGAAGTGTAATTCTAGTCAAATTACTTGATGTATCCAAATTGAGGATTGTTGCTCAACATGTCTATTTTTCATAGTAACATAAATTATATGAGCTCTTCTCATATCTCCAAGTATAGAATAGCTAATTTGATTGGTTAGTGCATATGATTTCTTTTAGGGAAGTTTTTTTTATTGTGTGGCCCACCACAACTCCAACATACCCCTTTTTAGAGGTGTCCTTGATGTCTTGGGTGGCCAATTTGTAGATTTTTTTGTAATAAAACATAAATGGAACCCTATGAATGGACATCACTATATTGAACATTAGGCCAAAAAAATGCCCCTTATTTAATGAGTGGGTTTCTTTGAATCCTAAAGGTACTCATCATAAAGGAACTTCTTTTAGAAGTGGTTTTCAAATTGTTTCCAAAGTCATTGTTGCAATAGAAAACCCAATATGTGGCTCCAAGGTTCTCACCAAACGAGGGCACTCTCCATTAACTAAATGATGGCTAATTTGGCCTATTGAATATTAAAGTAATATCATATGCATAAACACGGATCCATTCTAAATAATTGTCCAACACTTCACGAGGTGACCTAGAATATTGTATTTCGATTTGCATGCTTTCTTATATTTTTTGGAAGAATTTAGAATCTACAATTTAAAGAAAACTTCTGATTTTATATCACTTTATCCTTGCAGGTATCAGAGGAAGTGACGACATTGGGTAGAATTACAGGTCCAATGGTAGTGATGGGATTTCTTCTCTACTTAATAGGCATGGTTTCAATGATGTTTATGGGTTCCCTTGGAGAGTTGGAGCCAGAGAGAGGCTCGCTTTCCATGGGTTTCACCAATATAACAGGCTATTCTGTGGGGGTTTTAGAAGGTCAGAACAGGGTGTGCTCTGGAACAATGGCTCCATTGTAGTGAAGTTTTTCCAAGAAGCATCTCAGCAATGATAGTGGCGGTGTTAACCCTTCTCCATCGAAGAAGAAGTGCCATGTCGAGCAAAGCGATACGGATGTCATGCTGGCTGTAATGGTGAAAGCATAATGCACTCTCTACGGCCGAGAAAGCTCGGTCCTCACACCGGTTGAAGTCCACAATATTCAACACCGATTAGAGCTCCATTTTCATTCGGAACTATCCTTAGTCAACAATTTTTTGGCTGGCTTAAGTTCCTACATTCAGGATCCAACCAATCTCAAAAGGGGAGATGCATGGGTGCTGGAAGGAAGAACTATGTGTTCCTGGGTTCTAAGGCTTCTATCTAGGACGACATTGGAATCTCTTAAGCACCAGAGGGTATCCATCTACACACACTGGACTATGCCGTATTCAGTTCCTCTTGCTATGCATATCTCAGTGATCCCTCTATCTTCTTGTATTGCCATAGACCACACTACTTAGAAACCAACAGATCTGAAGCATGAGATGAGAATAGGAGTTGAGGAATCTCGGCTGGTCCAGAATAACTACCTCAAGTTTCAGATTTCGACAGATCTGGTACTTTCTCTTTCTTTTCCTATTCGAGTGGTGGTGCCCCCTTTTTTTCCAATATCTTCTTTGAATATGGAGACAGGGCAGTCATCGGCAGGTTTCAAATTTTTATTAAATTGTCCTCTGGGAAGTCGATGTTGGTGTGGGTTCATGGATCTGAAACACTTGAGAAGCTAAAAGATGATCAAGAGAGAAGAGAGGTGTTATCACTCCAGGAAACTCCTCTAGGTTGCAGCTTGAGGATGCCTAGTAACTTAAATGTTTTTAATGGTTTTTCTAAATGGATCAAGTTAGATGACCTAAAGGACCTCACACACTCAAGACATGCATAAAAATCAATCAAAATATAAGGCTTCTAACCACCAATTTTTAGAGGCTTGATAATAAGGTGAATAAATGGAGAACTTACTATGCTGGAAAATTCATATATAAAGCAATCACATATGAATGGCTAATCATAACAAGGAAAAATACTTGTAATTCAACTCATTAACACATAGATAGGATGACATCTATCTGGAATTAGATAAAAAGAATAAACTTGAATCAGACATTCAAGCACAAGTACATAACAAAAAAAAGATGGAACCTGAACATATAATGGCAAAAGAGCTTATATTCAATGATGAATAACATGAGAAGCTTGATAACAATAAGGGTCTAAAAGTCTCCAAAGGCGAACCCTTGCTTCAAAATAATTCTTAGGATTTACATCCTTTACAAAAATATTCAGATACTGAAAATTTGGATCTGATTTACTAAAAATAAATAAAATAAATGTTTTTTGCAAAACTAGGTCAAAAACCCTAATTTAAGTACTAGTCTATCTAACTCTAACACTTGTTCACTCATTGAACTCTTTGATAACTACAGTGATTACTGAAGTAGAGTTGTGACCTGTTATCTGATAGATAAGCCACGATTGGTCAAAAACAGGTAGGGTTTGTGACCCATTTCTCCTTGATTGCACCCTCAAAACTGGAACAAACCCCCTCCACTGGTGCTTTTCATCAATTTTGAGCTTAATCATTCACCCCTGAGGTGTTTGTACCCATCAAAACTGGTTCTGTGTGTAAACATATCATTTTCCACCCTTTTTCACTTTCGGTTGTTAAGGAAGCAGAATCCTGGGTCTGTTAGCTGCCGAAAGCTCTGCTTTCGGTGGCTAATGAACGGATGTTGCATTCGCCTATGCCACCGAAAGCTCTGTTTTCTGCAAAATTTTATTAGCCTTTAAATCAATATTCCACAGCTTTTACCTCTGTCTTTCTGGTAATTCTTCCATTTTCCTAGGGTTTGATTGAGTAGTAGCATCATGAGCTACCTTAGGATCCTGAAAGCTTGTTGCTGCCTCTGCTAGGGTTTCTAGTGCAAAGTGAGCCTGAGAGCTAGGGTTTGAGTTGGAATTCTTCATCTGTAACCTCAGAAGTCTGATCATCCTGTAAATCCTGGTGTTGTCCTTCATAAACCTCAGATTCCTTTTTTGCAGTAGGAAATACGTCCCTTTCATTTCTAGCAGGGAATTACTCAATTGAGTGTTTTTCTTGGTTAATACTGCATTAGTTATTTTTATCTCTCTTTCTAAAACTTCCAGTTCATATACTTTCCTTAACAGCTGGTTGACTCTTTGTGACCTAGGTTTTCTGGAGGAAACCTTTTCCACTGGTTCACCCTGGTCTTCTTTTGGTGTGGGTGATGGAAACTCCTCATATTCTGCTGCTACCTGCTCTGTTAGGTCAACTTCTTGCTCCTTTTCTTCTTCTGAATCTGAGTAGGATAAGTTAAGTATATTTCCACTTTGTGATGGGGCCTCCTTCTCCTTTCCACTGAATTCCATATTCCTTTTAGCTTGGTTGGTTTTATAAGTTGGAGATGGATGATCCACTATCACTGGTGAGATGGCCCTCCTCTTCCTTCTGCCACTACTGGGAGTGGTGGACTTCTTTGAGGGGGACTTTCCTTTATCTTCTAGCTGTAAACCTATTTCAAACTCATTCCAGAATAAGAAATATGCCCATGCTATTTTTCTCCTTTGTATAAATTCTTGGACAGTGAGTTGTATCAGGCCATGGTGAGATAACCTTCCTACGATTTTAGTGGGTCGGGCCTTGACTTGGTGTGCCATCTTGGTTAGGCTCTTATGGAGGTAGAAAGGTAGGTTTAAAGGGATTCTGCCTATAAAATGGTTCATCAATTTGAAGTGATATATCATCACCCTGTTATAACTTCCTTCATAGGTTATGTAAACCAAGATTGCTTTCAATAATTGCTACCACCTCTCCTCTAGCCAGGTGGATGGAACTCTTTTCTTCCATACTACATCTTTGTGTTCAGTTTTTAAGTATGATTTGAATTCCACATTTTTAGTGATGGTGGTCTTAAACCATTTCTCCCCAGTTCTTGGGAGTTTTTCTACTTCTACAATTAGGGTTTCATCAACTTGGAACTCTTCTTTTCCTATCAACGCCTTAGATCCATCAAAAGAAAGAGCAAATGCCTCTGCAACTTGCTGGTGTGAACCCTTGATTTTCTCACAGAACCTGCAATAGCCTGCATATTTGAAGAATTGGCAGAATTATGGATGTGACTCAAGATAGCTGATGTCCCCCAATTCCTATCTGAGGACAGATCCTCCTCCCTTCTTCATCTCTAGGCTGAGCTTCTTAGTACCTATAAAAAAATCAAAATTCAAACTCTGTGAAGGAAATTAGCGCTCTAGTTTCAGGGATGGTCTTGATCAGTAACGATGCATGTAGAGAATGTGGAGTGTACTAAAGACATGTTGTTGATTTTGAGGGTTCAACCACTCGATTGGTACTTGAGTAAGATGAGGGTGGATTCTGGTGATAACCTCGAGATAGTCAGCATAGTAATCATTTCTAAGTGGAACTTGATGCTTCGTGGAGGCTTAACTGTAGTTGTGGGATAGATGGAGGGTAGGCTAGATTTTTGATCTCTTATAAGTCAGTCCAAATCAATAACGACCTTCTATCTACCAACTTATGATTTACTACAGTCTTTTCAACGGTTAAGTGCTAGATCATAATGTGCCCCATGCTGACAGTGTTTGATTTTGATGGATAGCTAACCGTTTTTCCTTTTTGGACTTTTCAGTGGTTAAGGGAACCTAGGATTTAATTCGCAAGCTGCCAAAAGCGGGGCCTTTTGGTGGCTAATGAACCGTTGGTCCGTTCGCCCAAGCCACCGAAAGCTTCCTTTCCAAAAATGTATTTAATTAGATTTCAGTGGTTAATGTCTTCCTAGACCCACTTGATAAGCTACCAAAACCTGGGCCTTTCGGTGGCTAATGAACTGTTGGTAAGTTCGCCCAAGCCACCAAAATCCCCCTTTCTAATTTAAAAAAAAAACGACGTCAACAGGATTTCGATGGTTAATGTGGTCCTGAGTCAAAATTGTTAGCTGCCGAAAGCTGGGCTTTTCGGTGGCTAATGAACTATGGAAAAGATTTCCCAAGCCACCGAAAGCTAAAACTTTCCAACTTCTTGAAAAACAGAACACTAGATATTCCAATTTTGTTAATCATTAAAAAATCTTTCATAATATACCCTGAAATCTTCACTACTACGAAAAATAAATTGTCTGAGTTTGACCTATTGAAAATTAATTTATTTAGGAGATAACAAGAGGGTTTTCCTAGAACCTCTTTCTTCTTTCTTCATGAAGGTAAAGTGTTGCAGGAAGATTCTAGGCTGACAGATTATCAGATATGCAAGAACTCAACTATTTTTCTGATGCATCGTCTACGGGGGGGTAGAAGGAAAAAGAGGACCCTTCGGTCCTTCGTATTATAAGGAAGAAGCTTTTCCTAAGGCATCACAGATAGCTGCCTCATCTTCTCCCCAGAATAGTCTGTATTTTCTTGAAAATTTGGAATCCACACCAACCCTAGAGATCAAGAATCCACAGGTAAAATAATTGTTCAGTACGCTACAATATGTAGCTGTAATTTGTCGTTTTAATGGGTTTTGGCCTAGATCTTTTGATCTACATCAATGGATTTTCACCAATTGGACAACAAATTTTCAAATCCTCTTATGTTCCAATGGTTTCTTTGTAGTTCAGTTCGAATCCCAGGAACATTACCAGAAGATGATATTGCAGGGACCTTGGTTTTGGGGGAGAGCTGGGCTCTTCATAACCCCTTGGTTTCCTAAGTTTGATACAAACTCCATGGTGGTAACCAAGATGCCAGTATGAGTGAGGTTTCCAAATTTACCTCTACCATTCTGGCATCATTTAGTATTGGAAGACATTGGCAATCTTCTTGGGAGGTGTATCAAAAGTGATAGTGACAGGAAAGAGCGGGGGCTATTTACTTATGCAAGAATTTGTGTGGAGATAGATCTCAGCAAAGGTCTCCCTAATAGAATACAGCTAAAACACGAATCCTTCAATTAGATTCAGAGTTTGGAATACGAAAATACTGCTTTTAGGTGTAGATTATGTCATTTGATGGGTCACCTCCAAGACTCATGCCCTCTTCCTAAAAAATTTACTAAGAAGAAAAAGGTGCAAACTACTAACCGTAAAAATAGGCAAACAGATTATGTTCCACATCTAGATGAGGACGAGGAGAGTGGTTATGAAGAACAACCATATCTATAGAAAAATCAGGAAAATGTGATGAAAGCTAAATCAAGGGATGCACAAACATTAGGAAAAAAGAACTAAGATGCGGAAACACTAACAAATGTTGTGAATCCTATGAATGTTTCTTTAAGTGGACTAAAGCATGCATATGAAACAGAAATTTCAGATTCTGATAAGGAACAAGTTACAGTCCAGCAATCAGGGGAGATGGCAGGTAAACAATTGATTGTAGTTGACTCATTGCAGGAAGGATGGACTGAAGTCAAATCAAAGAAGATGGGGAAAAAAGGGAAAATAGAGACTTATTTTAACCCTTGATTACTAAGTCCTATGATGTAATATAGTTTACTTTTTTTTATTCACAGACCCTTGGTCTGTTTTTAAACCGTGTGCTATGGAACTGGAGCTGGTTGCTCGTAATGCATTTGCATCTACAAAATGTAATTTTGTTCGCCTCCGCTGTAATAAAATTGTGCTTTTTTTTCAGGAAAAAAAATAACAAGATTTTCTGTCATATATGGGATGGCCATGGGAATGGATCCCATATACAGCTAGGAATTCGAAGCAAAATAATTGTTTGTTTTGGGTCTCACACTCCAAAGAAAATTTCTCATTCTTATATATGCTACAGTGCCCATTGGATTTTTGTGGTGTAATATGAAACCAATTCTTCTACTCTGTGGTTCGGATGAAAGCATGATTAACCTAGAAAGCATTATTAACCTAGAAAACACATACATTGTTTTCTCCCTACCTGATTCAAGATTACACAAGCCTTCCTGCATCCACTCAATATTTATTTGAGAACTCTGAACATTACACTATCATTGGCATTATGTGCAGTAATTGTTTTTTTGTTCATGTTCCTCTCAATTTCCTATTAGTGAGATATCTCAACATGGGGATCCAAGGGATTGCTCTGGTTGTAGTGTTGACATATTTCAATATGGTATTGGCATTTTTATGCTACCTTTATCTTTTAGGGGTGTATAAGAAATCCTGAGAAAATCCATCAAAAGAATGCCTCGAAGGGTGGATATCTCTTCTGAATTTGGCAATTCCAAGTTGCACTTATGTATGGTTGGAATGGTGCATTCTATTTCATTGGTATGCCTATTGCAATTGTGCTTAAATTTGTATTCAAATTTAAGTTTCTGGGAATATGGTTGGGTTTTCTTAAGAATGATCATGATGAACCATTTTCATTTATTTGATCCTTAGAAAATTATTGTCTCTATTTTTCAATTTAGAAATTTACTCAATCCTTAATACTTATTACTTACATTATGATAATCCTCATAATTGTATCTATGTTTTCAACTTAACCTATTCCTTTCAATACTGATCAAACTACATCTTTTTATCACCGCCCACAATTGGAACCAGCCTAGATCCAAATCCTAGGCTCTATCAAGCATCGAGAGGGGTCAAATATCCCAAGCTACAAACCTCTTCTTAGGTATAGCAGGCAAGGAGCTATTCAAGGAGAGGTTTGCACCATGGGATATTTGATCCCTCTCAGCACTTGATAGAGCCTAGGATTTGGATCTAGTCTGGTATTTTCCCACATCATCATAAAAGTAGAAGGCTTTTCACCAACAATCCAGAATAACCTAATTTGTATTGATCCAATTCGTACCTATGATTAGATCATATGAAGCATGTGTAGTCGAATACATGTTTATCTACATACTGCATAGTACATACACATATCATATCTAGAATACACCTCTGTACCATAAGATCCATATACTACTTCACTATAGAAGCCACTCTGACTTGATCAAAATCATTTTTCTATGTTTCCACCAAACTAAATCTAACTAATAAATTGAGTGAAATAAAACCCTTTCTAGCACCAAAGATCAATTAATACAAGAGTGTAATACCATCCAAATTACTTGATGTATCCAAATTAAGGATTGTTGCTCAACATGTTTATTTTTCATAGTATAATAAATTATATGAGCTCTGCTCATATATCCAAGTATAGAATATCTAATTTGATTGGTTAGTGCATATGATTTATTTTAGGGAAGTTTTTTCTATTGTGTCCCACCACAACTCCAACATACCCCTTTTTAGAGGTGTCCTTGACGTCTTGGGTGGCCAAGTTGTACATTTTTTGGAATAAAACGTAAATGGAACCCTATGAATGGACATCACTATATTGAACATTAGGACAAAAAAATGCCCCTTGTTTAATGAGTGGGTTTCTTTGAATCCTGAAGGTACTCATCATAAAGTAACTTCTTTTAGAAGTGGTTTTCAAATTGTTTCCAAAGTCATTGTAGCAATAGAAAACCTAATGTGTGGCTCCAAGGTTCTCACCAAAGGAGTGCACTCTTTGTTAACTAAATGGTGGCTAATTTGGCCTATTGAAAATTAGAGTAATATCATATGCATAAACATAGATCCATTATTTCTAGACATACCTCAGTTAATTCAACCTTTATGGTTTCTTTTGGATTTGGGTAACTTTACCTTCTCTAATACTCACAAATTTTCCACATTTAGATCATCACTATTCTCTCTAGGTGTAGAAGAATTGGGTCCCAAATAATTGCTAACTATTATACTAGTGAAATCCTCAATCGTATTATGGAATTCCCTCATCATGTCTCACACTTCTTTGACAATTATTTTCTCTCTATCTTCACCTTGAGCAATGACTGAAGGAAGTAGAGGAGATCCATCCATACCTCTAATTCACACCAAAAACAACATATCATTGATCATATTTAAGTTAAATATGAAAATAAATTCAATTCATTCATTTAAAACAGATATAATAAAGACAAAGGCCCTAGTGTTAGGGCCTTTATTTGACACACTACTTTGAACAATAAAAAATTCTTCTCACCGATGCCTCTCAACAAGGTACCTTTAGAGGGCAGCATTTTTTTGCTTGGATCTAGGGCATTCTATTGCAAATATATTGAGCTACCCTAAGACTTTAAGACCAAACCAACAAGCTAACATTAGAGTAATTTTTTGTTGATCCCGAATACTCAAAATCAAACCCCCTAAATGAGGGAAAGATCCATTCATTCTAAGTGTATTAGGTTCATTCTATGAGGGTTTTGAGGTATTATTCAGAACCTAGAATGTATCCAATAGAATACATAGAAATTATTGTTTCAAATTGTGGCTACAAAGTTTGTATTTTCTATTTGAACACGATATTTCTTTCACATCTTAAAAGTAGAATTTATGGTTGACAGGGATCCTTCAAAGTACATTTTTCACTCAAATAAGATATTATTTATCATGGAAAACCCAACCAAAGATAGATTTATGCTAAATTTTTTAAGGTGAGTGATTATATGCTTTGCAATATAATGGTTGGGCCCTTTCTATAAGAATATTGACTATACAAACAAATTCATATATTACAAAATATTCCCTCATCAATGGTCAATTTCTAACCTTTACAGAACTCACAAATACTAAGTTCTTTTCACTTTAGTTGATTGAAATTGTAATTAAAAATCCATAGAAATATTTGTTGGTTGGGCAATGTGATGGGATAAGAAATCACTTTGTAGCTTTAAACTAACTAGTATGTATTCTCCAAACCATCATTCAATTTGTCATCAAGTAGCACTACGTTTGACAACTATCCTTCACTACAACTGGCATTGGACCTCACAAAATTTAATTGTTGGATTCCCTCGGGTCTATTCCCATTGTTGCTACAATAGGTGCAAGGTTTAGTAGCTTGTGTTTTCAAAGGATTTGAATATACTGCAATAATACTTTGTAAATAATTACATAGGTCACATGCACCCAACATAGTATGTGTTCTTGGTGCTTGTTTTTTCTCATCCCCTACTTCAGTTCAACACTCAGTAGAAATCGTTCCCAATGCAAGATGAATATTCCCTGCTTCAATTCCAAATTTCAAGTAGAATTATTGTTCAGTGCAAGAAGAATTCCATTTCTTATACAACAACTTCATATCTCCAACAACAAATTCTCATGGCTCAACACATACAAAAATATACAACATATGTGCTTCACAACTCCTTATTATCATTTTCACATTAAACATATTCCATCTACTCTAAACACATTGATTCACAGATAGATTTACATTCATTGCATACAGAGAGCTCCCCATCTCTCTATGGAATCTTAATGATAACATCTACAATAAGAGATGACCACTCTCCACGTTTTCTCTCAAGCAAAATCACTACTATGCTAAATAACATTTTCATATTCATTAGGATACACACATGATCCCTAGCAATCCTCGACATTTATATATGATGTATAACAACTCTCAATCCTTCTTATTCAACTATATGGTATTCTTGCACATATTATAGTCAATAGTGCTTCCATTCTTAGCTCTCATCGTATTTGGTGTCCTCTTTAGTATATTCCCAAGGAACGTATGATTCAGGTATATTAGGTTTCTTTTAGGTGATATGTGGGCATTTTATTTATTTAGTTGCATCATTATCATCCTCCAAGATACATGCATGAGTTGTTTTCACTCTTTCTCATTGGGGCTATGTGCATCTTGAGTATACTTTTTATTTAAGGGCCATCCATATGACATAACAAACAAGCTCTTGTTTCAATACTAACATCCCTAACCTTTTAAATATGCTACATGTCCCTTGACAATATTGCAACTAAACATGCACAACAATGAGCTATAAAACAACCTTGACAAAGGTTCACTACAAATGATAATGTAGCGATTAAAAATTACTTAAGTAACTTGTTAGCACACAACTTATGTGGGTAGTATAATAAAATATGACTTTTGATCTTCTTCACTGTATTGGATCTTAAGATGCTAAAGCCATTTAAAAGTTCGACATTGTATACATATGAATTCTTATCATCTTCAATACTTTGGTTATACATTGATATGTTCTTGTCATATTCCTTTTTTTTTAATTTCACGATTCTAATTATATTATGATGTGGTAGGTTAATCGTGGGAAAGCACCAACCCAAGAATAGGTAAAACATTTCGAGCTTAGAATAATGTGAAATTATTTTGTTTAGAATTGAGAATTAGGTTTTTTTGTTGAAAAATGCAGTCCACTGGCCATGATTTTGGTGATGTGCTTAACGATGAGGAGATGTTATCTTCACTCAACCCATTCCAAATAGTAAAAAAAAATTGTCATAAAATTGAACAAGGAACTTCTTTCTTTGATTGAACTTGAAAAAACGCTTGAGATCAAACAACGGTTCAAAGAGTCGATGAAATATATAGATATATATAAGGTAAACACCATATTTGAAAGAGATTATTTATGACCTATGTTCAATTACAATATTTGGTTCTTTAACTTTTAAATTATCTTAACAATACTTGTCACTCTAGGATAAATGATGGATAGATAAAGAGATGTCAATATTGGATATACACATTGCATTTCAACAAAGTATGTGCACTATGCAGATTTGCATACACATTCTACAACACAAATTTTTTTCTACAACAATATGCAAATTCAATTTTTACAGCTCCATTAATTTTGCAACACTTATTAAAAAAAATTATGCAGCAACATGCAATTCTACAACACCATACAAATTCAATTATGCAACAACATCATACAAGTTCAATTATGCAACAGCATGCAAATCAATTCTATAGTGCTATGATTGCTATAGTTTCAAATTCTACAACACCATAATTTTTAATCACACATTGATTCCAAACCTAGAGAATCACATTCATCCCCATCCATAGCTCAAATCTCCATCGACAATACATCAGTAAACTTTCAATAAATTAATACCAGTACTTGTGCAAACTATCGTAGCTGTGGAGGAGGTCATCCTCTTCAGTGAGATTTAGTTGGAGAGGAGTCACAGCTCCCAGACTCCAGGCACAGTGTAAGCATTGACACAAGGTTTCAAAAATATAGTATTCTCAAAATTCAGTTCCACGTAGCTCTTTGAGGCAGATTGGAAAGAGGTCTCCTCTCTTCCATGACTCTACAAGAAACAATAAATGAATGGTTCTCGACAGTGGATACATATATAAACGTGCATAGATGCATTTTTCACTTGAATGCACCAAATCTTGGCTCCACATGTTAAGTGGCAGCTCACTTCAAAGGGGAGATCGCAGATCCAGTCATCTAAGTCTTCATGGTTCACGATATTCCTTCTTTTACAGAGTACAAAGAAATCCTCATTTGACAGAGAGGCACAATAATAGATACCTTCAAAGAATGGTTGCTCATAGCTTGTGAGTCTTCAACGAATGGAGAGAAGGTCACAACTCTTCTCATGGTTGCATCACCTCAATAATGGAAGGATTAGCATATTTAGGAAAGGGATCCCATATTTATATTACTCTTCACAATATTCCAATGAGATTCACATCCCTCCAAAAATGGTTTAACAACTCCATATGTATAAGAATTCCAATGGATGGGTATTAAAACACAAGGACATGTTCCCTGTTTGACTTGAGAATTTATTAGTTGTGGCATTTTCCATAGTACCCATCATTCCATCAACATATAGTATAGGTTTGTATTTGGTCAATAGGCAACAATAGTTGGATATTTGGCATATAAAGCGATAATTTTTTTATAAACTTACACCTGGTCGTTGGTAATCTGACATCTATGTAAAATGTGGTTGTCAAATATCCATCAAATCTAACAACTCGGCTATACCTCCAATGATTCTCATTTGATTTTTCGACATCATTGACATCCAATCTGTACCTCCGATGGCTCTAATTCATCGGTTTCTGACATCTCTAAAGTGACAATCGTCGGTGGACTCTGTTAGATTTATGACCTCTGAAACTCGTCAAAAATTTCATTGAATGTCCGACGTTTATGTAAAAATATTCTCGTCGGACATACATCAAATTTGACTTCTCTAAAGTGACAATTGTCAGCTGACTCCATTGGATTTTTGACCTCTTTGAAGAGAAATTCGTCTGAGTTTTGAAGGACATTTTAAAATAGTGGGTGTCAGATTTACGACGAGTGGATGTCAGAAATATGATGAGGCTATCACAATGTCGGATATCCATCGAATTTCAATCGATATTTAAAAACAACATTGATTGTCAAATGGTCGACAACAAAATGTCAAAAATCAGACATCTATGCCATCGGATTTTATGTTAAAAAATGTTAGTGCGAATTGCCAAGGCTTCCCATTCACATATGTATTCATCTACACTTCCCTTCTGCTGCAACCTGATGATCTTGGCAAAGAATTCTTTCTCAATTACACCTTGAAACCTTTTAAGAAGATAATTTTTAAAGTTATTCCAATTAAACGAATAGAATCGAGTCGTCGTCTTCCACCACATGTACCAATTGTACGCATTTCCCTCTAACTGCATGGAGGCATACTTAATATTCTCACTATCGTAGGGTATGTTATGGATATCAAATTATTCCTCCACTTTATTGATCCATGTGATGCATTTCTTTTCGTCACCATCAAATTTGGGCAACTCTATCTTATCCCTTATCTGGTATCTATGTGCTTGGGGAATTGATATCGACGGAATGTTAAAGAAGGGAACTTTGTGGGGTGGCAATGTGTTGCGTTGGCCTGGTGATTTACACGTATTTGGAGGAGGTGTATTGAAAGGGTCTATGTGTGGGTTATAACTAGGTGGGGAAAATGAAGTGTGCGATGGTAGTCTATTGAGAGATTCGTGTGTCTTCTTTTTCTTTGCCTATAATGCACTAATGCCTTGCTCTAGTCTTGCCTTGAGCCTTGTTAGTTCCTTATTGTTTTTTTCGATGTTTGCCTTGAGTTCTACATATCTCTTGTTTACTTTTTCGTCTAATTGGTCTAATCTGACATTGATATCTCCCATTCTAGCGACTACTGGGATTTTCTCCATGTTGAACCTTGATTTATTTTTATTAGTTGTATAAAGCCAACCAACCACGATTCGCGATTTTTTTTCTTTTATAATAATAGCAATATTATTAGAAATAATAATATTATATATATAGATATATATTATTTTATTATTTTTAATAATAATATATTATAAAAAAAATTTAAATTTTTTTTGTGGCTTGTGTAGTAGAACGTGGGCGTGGTGACAATTCAGTAGCAGTAGGCGGTGACGATTCGATGGTAGCAGGCTAGTACATGTTGTATGCGGAAACAGGCATTGATGATTTGACGACAACATGTGGAGGGTGCAGGTCACGCGGGACTAGAGGGCGCGCAGGGATGACTATGGAGTTGCGTGGGTGTGGGAAATGGTGGTACAGTTTGGATGATAGGAATGTGGAAGTGGTAGCTATGCGAAGGGCACGTTATCGAAAGGAGAGCAATAAGCACCATGCAGCGTAACAATTAATGCTGCGGCTGTGGGGCATAGCAACCGTTGGATCAACAGTGGGATCAAATCCGACGGTTGCTATGCCCCACATTCGCAGCATTAATTGTTGCACTACGGGGTGCTTATTGCTCTCCGTTATCGGAAGGCACAACAAACACTGATGAGATGCAGACAAAGATGGTTGAATGATGTACGAATGATAGTGGTGTCCAGATTCACTNATATAGATATAACTTTTCTTTGATGATGTTTATTACAAAGAAACTTTGGGTTATATAAGCCTTTTATCGTGATTATCAGTATAGTCATGATGTTTCATAAGAAATCTTATATTTTAATTAGTATGTATTTATTTAATGTATACAACATGCAGATAAGAGAAAATCTCATACACACAAAGCATTATATCTTAAGCTAGAAATCGAGTTAGTGGATTTGAAAGAACTTGGCTTTTTATTTATATCTTAAGCTAGAAATCGAGTTAATGGATTTGAAAGAACTTGGCTTTTTATTTATATCTTAAGCTAGAAATAGAGTTAATGGATTTGAAATAATTTGGTTTTTTATTGGGCACTAATAACAGACCCTCGAGATCCCATTTCACTAAGAAATAAGCATTTAATGGTAGCTTAATTGTCGTATAAATCTGATAAAAAACATAAAGAGAACAACTTATTTTAATATGTATCATAAATTTACCCCCGACCTATCCATATCCATCAATTTCTACGTCAGATGTATAAAATGTTGAAATCCATTAATCTCAGGAAAATTTAGGTCATAAATATTGAGAAAGTTCAAAACCAAAATTCCAAATTCATTTATTTAATTACAACATTTATTTTGTCATCGCCTTATATTAGAATTGTTGTACTTATATTTATTCTCGTGTTTTTAAAACATAGAACATGTTAGTTATTCATCAATTTTAATTATTAGTATTATTCATTTATTTAATTACAACATTTATTTTGTTGCCAATTTATATTAGAATTGTTGTATGTATATTTATTCTCGTGCTTTTAAAACGTAGAACATGTTAGTTATTCATACGTTTTAATTATTAAATACTAATAGTGTATGCATATACATTGATCTCTATGTTTCTGCAACATTTTTTTTCTTCTATGAATTATATGGAGTTTTGAGAAACAATGGAAGAATCATAATGCATATTTATTCATAGCTAAGAAGCATGAATAGGAGAATGAAAAATTGGAGCCTCTTCTAAAAATGAATGTTGATCAATAAAATAATTTGAAATGAATGTTGATGAATAAAATAATTTACTTTATCAAGCAATAGAGAGATAAATAAATGGTGGTTGATAAAATAAAATAAAATATAGATAAATGAATGTTGAAATATTCTTTCCACTAAAGTGATCCATTGAAAATCCTCACTACTACAACATTGCTAGTTTACTGTCAAGTTAACTTGCAACGACATGTGGCAATGTCAAGGACATTGCCACCATGTGGATCTTGTTAAATCAATGATTTTACCCCTAGGCATTAACCATGTAACACAACCATTGGCATCATAGGTACTTGTAGAATTATTTGATGATAGATGTATGGCTAGGATAATGAGTTTCACATGGTGTTTTCCCTCATAATGAAAATTAATGCGTCTACCTGGTGGATGCATTTCTTATCACAATGATTTGCCTCCAATTTTCTTGAACAAGTGGTTTGATAACATATGTTGTCTCTAGAATTGGTGGCATATGCAATAACTTCCTCTGACAAAATGTTCAACCTTCCCTCGGGATAAATCACCATGATTTCAAAAAGATTTCTCCCCAATACAGTGAGTTTGTACCAAATACCCCAAGACAATGATTTTGTAGCAAATGTTGTTAAGAAATGTAATCTCACTGGTCAAATGCAACATTAATTAGTTATTTAGTTGAGTAGTTGATTTGGTTACCTTATCTTGATTAATGACCCATAGTATTTTTTGACCCATGGTTTTGTTGTTATGTAGTCCTATATATGTTGTTGCTTAATAATGAAAAGAAACTCAATATTCCCATTAGTGTTCCATCATTTATCTTTCATTGTTATATTAAACTTTAACATGGTATTAGAGCACATGGTCTGATCCATTTCTTTGACCCTTGCATCTGGTAAACCTTTTCATAAGGTGAAAAGCACACATCGATCCAATCTCACAGTCAGAGGTTGTTGGTTGTTGGATGAGATGATTGAAAACACATCAACGTGGAGGACTAGCGAAGTTTTCTTCACATATTGAAGAAAAGGGAAAATTTATTTTCCTTCTTTTACTCTTTTGGACCACTGACGCGCCATGCCTGACGGAAAAGTGAATCGGTGACACACCTTGTCTGAAGAAAAAGTGTGTCAGTCACACACCTTGCATGAAGGAAAACTGTGTCACTTACACCACTAACGCACCCTTCTTGAAGGAAAAGTGTGTCGGTGATGCACCTTTTCTGAAGAAAAAGTGCCTCAGTGGCGCACCCTACATGAAGGAAAAGTGTGTCACTGACACCACTGGAACACCCTATCTGAAGGAGAAGTGCGTTAGTGACGCACCTTGCATGAAGGAAAAGTGTGTCACTTACACCACTGATGAACCCTACCTGAACGAAAAAGTATGTCGATGACGTACTTTTTCTGAAGAAAACGTGCATCAGTGATGCACCCTGCATGAAGGAAAAGTGTGTCATTGACACCACTAACACACCCTATATGAAGGAAAAGTGCATCAGTGATGCACCTTGTCTGAAGAAAAAGAGTGTCGGTTATGCACTTTTTCTAAAGGAAAAGTGTGTCGGTCACTAACACACCCTTCTGTCGCCCTTTGCTAGCTTTACAAGTTGCGTCACTGAGTTAAAGGACCAGATCTTCTATCATATCTCCAGATCTAGTTTGACCGAGCAAATAGTCATAAGAAGATGGCTACTACCAACACAACACCTCAAATTTGATGCAGATCTATGGACTCGTACTAACCGATACCAACCATGAGTTTTGGTCTATCAAGATGAAGACATTTCTCTAACTCAACAAATGTTAGGATATGGTTGAAACTGAGTTCAAAGAACCTGATACAAATGATCTTACCAGAATGAGTAATGCCAAGAAGATTGTCGTAGAATCTCACTGAGACCTATATATCACAACCAAATGGATGATCCAAAGATGTATTTAGGAATCAATTTTCCCGTGGATATCAGGAGCTACCAGTGCACGTCAAGCCTAGAATATGCTCACATCCACCTACAAGGGAACAGGCCGAGTAAAAATAGTAAGATTGCAAACTCTTAGACTTTAGTTTGAAATTCTAAGATGAAGGAAATAAAAACTCTATATCAGTTTATGGCTAGGGTTTCAAGCATTGTAACCCAATTTCAAACCTATGGAGAACCTCTAGAACATAAGGTGGTTTTTAAGAATATTCTAAGGTGTCTCACCAAGAAATTTTCTATGGTAATGACTTCCATGGAAGAAGAAAAAGATATGTCTCATTTTACCCTAAAATAATTGACTGGATCCCTTCTATCTCATGAAGCTCGATTCAATCAAGAAGAAGATTTGATGACCAATGCTTTCATCACCCAAGCTTCCCTCAGCAGAGGTTGAGGTAGAGGAGGACGAGATAGAGGAAGAAGAGGCTGAGGTTCTTCTCATACAGAGGACAATTTTCGTCATGAACATTTAGATCTCTTAGATCACACAAATCTCAAGGTCAAAGGGGAAGAGGAAAGAGATGGACCAATAAGTCAAATATTCAATGTAACTACTGCAAGAAGTATGGCCATTATGAACGAGAATGCAGAAAGAGGAAAGAAGACAAGAACAGTGGAGAAGACAGTGCCTCTAAAGAGGAAGAAGGCTTGTTATAGGTTATGTTCATATCTTATAAAGCAACTAAAGAACATTGCATCTTAGATTTATGGATACTAGATAGTGGTTGTAGCAATCACATGGCAGGTAACAAGACACTTTTCTCTAGTTTGGATTCCTCTGTTGTCATCAATATCAATCAAGGAGATGAATTTCTAGTTCCAGCAAAAGGAAAAGGCAATGTTCCTATATTTACAAAGAAAAAATGAAAGTAAGTTTATTCATGAGGTTTTATATGTACCACATATGAATGCCAATATGATCAGTATGGGTCAATTACTTCATAACAAGTATGATGTTTTATTTTATGATACATATTGTGCCATTTATTATAAACCCTCCAGTAGGAGTCTCATAGCTAAAGTTGAAATGGCCAAGAATACAATATTTCCTCTCAATCTCAGAAGTGCCAACCTTCCATAGTCTATATCCCATATTGTTTCTAGTATAGATGAAACATGGTTATGGCATTGTAGATTCAGTCATCTTCCCTTCAAAAGTCTCAATCTCCTACACAAACAGTCCATGGTCAAGGGGTTACCAATTATACATGAACAATCCAGCTCTTGTGAGGACTGTATCATTGGGATACATCAAAGGGACAACTTCCCCACTTCCACATATCAAGCCAAATAACATCTTGAAATAGTTCATACAAACCTCTATGAACCCATGCAAACCCAATCCATAGGAGGTAGCTTTTATTTTCTGACATTTATTAATGATTTTAGTAGGAAAATATGGTTTTATTTCCTCAAGAACAAATCAAATACCTTCTCCATGTTCAAAGAGTTCAAGGCCCTGACTAAGAAGTAGTCTAGAAATTTCATTAAAGTGCTCAGGTCAGATGGCGGAGGTGAATATGATTCACATAAGTCTACATATTTTTTCAAGCATCATGTCATCCAGAGATAGTTCACCACCAAATATACTCCACAACATAATGGAGTTGTTGAACGAAAGAACCGAACCATCATGAACATGGCCCGTAGCATGATGTCACACAAGAAACTATCAGATGATTATTGGGTTGAAGTTGTTGCATGCTCAGTCTACTTGCTCAACAGATCACTCATGGTGAGTGTCTAGGACAAGATTCCTGAAGAAGCACATAGTGGCACTAAGACTAGCATTGCACATATAAGAGTTTTTTGTTCTATTGCATTTTCTCATGTACCTGATGAACTTAGAAGAAAGCTAGATAAGAAGAGTGAGCAGTGCATTTTCACTAGTTACAGTGAACAACACAAGGCTTACAGGTTGTATAATCCTGTCACCAAAAATATTGTGATGATCAGAGATGTGAAGTTCCTTGAATACAAATGTTGGAGTGATCCTTCAAACATACAACAACAAGAAATTTCATATATGTCAAATCTACCTATCATATTTTCAATATTGGAAGTACAGCAAGAAGAAGAAACACTAGTAGACGGTCCACCCCAGAACCAGAAAACTAGAAGTTTGAGGAATCTATATGAGCAGATCTGTGTTATTGATGAGAAAATTTAGTGTGCTTTGTTTTCATGTCATCCCACAGCTTTTGACGAATCAATAAAGGATGCACGTGGGTACAAGCAATGAATGAAGATATTTATTCTATTGAGATGAATTGGACTTGGGATCTTGTTGATATCCTTACAAACAAAACCAATATTGGATTTGAATGGGTCTATAAGACCAAATTGAATGAAAAATGAAAGCTTGAAATGCACAAGGCAAGGTTAGTTGCCAAAGGATATGCACAATAGTATGGTGTATATTATGATGAAACCTTTTCTCATGTAGCAAGGATGGATACAGTGAGAGTTGTACTTGCCATTACAACACAAAATCAATGTCATATTTATCAAATGGATGTGAAATCTACCTTTCTCAATGGTATTCTTGAATAACAAGTCTATGTATACTAGACACATGGATATACTACCAAAGGTCATGAACATGAAGTGTTTAAGCTAAAAAAAACCTTGTATGGAATAAAATAAGATCCACGAGCTTAGTACAGTAGGATTGACTCCTATCTCATCGATAATGGGTCCAACAGAATCAGTAATGAGCCCACTCTGTATGCAAAAATAGAACATCCAGGTAAAATGTTGATTGTATGTATTTATGTTAATGACATTATTTACATTGGTAATTTGATGCTTGAAGAATTTAGGGCAGCCATGAAAAAGGAATTTGAGATGACTGATCTAGGTTGGATGAAGTACTTCCTTGGTCTGAAAGTTACTCAAATTGATCAAGGCATTTTAATTTGTCAGCATAATTATTCTACTAATATTTTACAAAGATTCATAATGGATAAATGTAAACCAACAGAAACCCCCATTGCTCTAGGCACCAAGTTAACAAACAATGGTGATGGACCAGCTGTAAATTCTACACTCTATAAAATAATGGTAGGTATTTTAATGTACTTGACTGCAACTATACTTGTTTTGATGTATGATGTCAGTCTTATTTCCATATTTCTGGAGTCTCACAAAGAATTTCACTAGAAATTTGGAAAAAGAATTATGAGATATGTTGCAGGAAAACTTGGATATGGCCTTTGTTACAATCATTTGCTAGAAAGTACTCTCACATGGTACATTGACAGTGCTTTTGTAGGAATTATTAATGATAGGAAAACACATATGGTTATGCTCAACACCATCTTATTGTTTTTAACGATCTCGAAGACTGGTTGGAAGAATGCTCAGGGTATCTACTTTATTTTTTAACGAGCTTGACACAAAATAGAAGCTATGCTCAAAATGTCATCCCATGGTTTAGCGAGATCAAAAATAAAAGGAAAGTATGCTCAAAATGAGTCCCATTGACATGTGTTTTCCCAACATGATTTCCAATGGTTGGTACTTTCCCCCAGTATAATTGTCAAGTAGCTTAAATCCAACATAATATAAGCAGGTTAGATACATGCCCCCCAAACTTTATTTCATCTTCTTGCTATTTTCTTCATTCAACTAAATCCTGTGTTACTTCTAGGAAAAGGTTTACTAGAAATAGAGGAAGAAAGAGGATCAAGTGATATAGGCAAATGAAATTAAGGTTCAAGTATTGAGTCTAGTAAAAGACTTGACACAATATAGGAATTCATTTCATTTTTTAATGAGCTTGACATGAAAAGGGAACTTTGCTCAAGGTGACCTGTTTCATTTTTACACAAGCTTGAAACAAAAAATAACTATGCTTGTGGGGACCTATTTCATTTTTACACAAGCTTGAAACAAAAAACAATTATTCTTGAGGTATCCCATTTCATTTTTTAATGAGCTTGAAAAAACAATAAACTATGCTCAAGGACACCTGTTTCATTTTTTAATGAGCTTGAAACGGAATGGGAACTGTGCTCACAAACATATGATTCAATTTTTAACAAGCTTGGCATGGAATGGGAACTATGCTCTCCTTCAGTTCTTATCCAACATGATGTCCAGATATTGGTGGGTTTCCCCCTTACATAAGAAGCTAGTGGCTTAATTCCAGTATGATGTCCAGATACTAGAGACATGCCCCCCAACGCTTCCTCGTGATGAGAAGAAGATATTGATTTTAAACAACTGAACTCTGACATGATATCCAGAGTCGAGAGACATGATCGACGAAGGGGAAGGAACCACAAGCACATGTGGGATATTCAAGGAAGTCTGATGACGAGTTATACGATGATTGGGTTTAACAAAGTAAAGTTGATCAATGGTCACAATATTTTTGTCATGGGGAAAATACATCACTCTAAAAAGTGTGGACACTATAGATTTCATGGCATAAACATAATCTCTTCCAAGGAGCATATTAAAATCTAAGGGACCTCGGACTACCATAACATCAATACAGACAGATTTCCCTCCTAAGGTGATAGGTAAATGAGGAAGGATCCCTAAAGGTGCAGTAGGTATTCAATTAAAATCCAATATTTGATAGATGGTTGGGACAAGATGATGATAACCTATATATTTCCAAGCAATTGAGGATAGAATACTAACAGAATCCCCTTCATAAACAATAGTGTGGAGTATACTCTTAGAGGTAACTCACACAAATATCTGGAAAGGAACACTTGAATGAATACGAGATTCTGTTAGATTACTCCAATCAAAGGAAATAAAGTCAGTACTTGGAGAGGGTTCTGTTGAAAAAGAAAAAAAATCCCCTTGCATAGAACAATCTGAACTAACTACAAAAACTTCAGCAGGTTCTAGTTCACTCTCAACTAGAAGAAAGGGACAAGAAGAAGATTGTGTCAAAGTGACTACTTCAGTCTTGACACTCTCTAATGAAATATTGGAATTGGGTGGAGATGACATTGACTCTACCACTTTAACTTCACTCTCTAAAGGAAGAGTGGGATCAACTACTTATTCTTCACTCTCTAAAGAAAGAGTGGGATTGACCTTGGATGGAACTGTATCGACCACTTTATCAACCAATGGGAGGTCAAGGGACAACTTACGATAACCTATTGGAAGCAATTTTTCAGGAACAGTATTATATTCCAACAACTTTTAAGATTCATCCATGCGAGGACAAAGGTAATTAAGGTTCATGTCCTTACATAACAAGCAAGGATATTTGACTTTTCATTTTTGACTCTTAACCATAGAGTCAATGAGTGATGGGGTATCATCAATATGATGACCAGAGGCTGATGACATGGATTATTGGAAAGCCTCAGACCACACTTCTAAAGCTTGGGACAGACCTTAACAATCCTTAAGAAGATGATCACCCTTGCAAAGTCTACAAGGGAACTTAGTCTTACGAGGTGTTTTTGTGGGAAAATTAACACTCTCAAAACTATGAGGAGTAGTTGGTTGAGATTTTCTTTATCATGTGTCTTTATTCTTCTTAATCTTCCTTTTCTTCTTCTTCTTATCCACCTGATTACTAGTGTCACAAATTTCGACAGGCGAAGAAGGAGAAATGGGAGAAGACACATATGGCGAAGAAGGTGAAGGATAAACATGATGTTGATGCTCTTGTGAAGGAGAGTTAGGATTTGGAACAATAAATACACTTGGGATAAATGGAATGGAGAATAACCATACGGGTAATCCTATAGTCAATCCAAGAAGACTTAATGTAGCCATGAGAGGAGGACCAACATTTACAAATGAAGGAATAAAAAAAAATTTCCTTTTGAGAAGGGGTCTCTTGGTTGGTAGTTCCAGAAGGAATAGCTACAGCTACATAAGAAAACTAACTCTATCCTTAATACTTTTAACTGTACAAGAAACAAGCGCTACTCAATCTAAAGCAACAAGCAAACATGTGAAAGGAGTGGATAAAAAGTCAGGAAACTCATGGGAATGTCAAACCATCACAACTTTCTATATACCACAGGGTCCAACAGTAAAACATGACAAGGAGAATTAGGACTGTACCCTTTCCTGAATACTTGATTACCTGACGGTACGTGCATCGTAATATCCATGAGTGTTGTTTTTGGTATATTGCAATGGTGGGACGGAAAAATGGATTTTCTCAAATGGTTTCGGTTCCTAAAAGAGTCTCCCTATATACACAAGGTGCATGGTAGCTCAAATCCATGTTAGTGTTGTTTGATGCACAACCATTCAAAAGGGTCCTTCCAAGATACTATCGAGTACGTGAAGAACTCTTCGATATACCTCGATGGTACGTGAAAAGCCGTTCGATATATCAATTGGTAGTGGAAGAACAACACAATCCTCGGGATGTAGTGAAGGCCAGAGAACGATAGCTCCTATTTTTATAGACGTCGAAACACGTCTTAACCTATCACACACTTGTTGCTAAGAAATTTAACCTAACTAGCACTTATTTTTATATAAAACAGTTAAGTGGACAAATGGAGTGAAGACTGACTCAGAAACCATGCAAGGATGAGATGCAAATATTTCACTCTTTATTTTAATGGATTCCCTACTTATGAGAGAGTAAGAGGTTTCCAAAAGCATAAATTGAATAACATACACCCAAACTCGAAACTAGAATTATGTTTCCTATGTTTCCAACAAAAGTGAAAAATAGGTCTCTAGGAATAAAAGATCTAAATAACGTTTCCAATCAAGAACTAAAGCAAAGAGTCTTTACAGATCATGAAACTTCAAATCTTTTCTCGTTTATATAAAACTAATATGTAAAAAAAATCCAAAATAAACTAAACAAGAACAAAATGTTTTTTTTTTTTAATTTTCAAGTATTTTTTGATCTAATAAAGATGATCAAATCAAACCTTTCTCTTTGAACTATGAAGGAAAAAAAAGATCAATTGTCCCCTACTACAGATATCTAAGGAAACAAAAAGCGATCTCAATACAAGAGAACTCAAGAAAAACTCAACTAATGCGCATAAAAATGAAATGGAAATTTTATGATTTCAATTAATACAATCCACAGAAAAGAGCATGAGGTTTCAAGCAAAGAAAAAATGTAAAATTTAATGCAAGAAAAATAAACTCTTATTTGAATGCAAAGAGAAAATAATTCAAAGAGACTGTAGAATATATGATTCTTGGCCCCTCAGCCATGAGGGGGTGGTTTTTTTCAAAAATGCACTTCATTATGCTTAAAAATAAAGCTAAAATCACCCCAAAATTAATTTAAAAGGGCCCTTGAGTACCTACCTCGGCACACTCTGAAGGGTTACACCAGGGCGTCATCTTTCACTTGGATCCTTGTCTACTACTAAACAATGTTAGTGACACATTATACCTGAGGAGAAGAGGCATCAATGACACTAGATGGTAGTAGGAAAGAGGCATCAGTAGGGTTCTGACGCTCTCTCAAGCACACCCAGGTGCATCAGCGGAACTAGATAACCAAAAAGGCCATTAACCTGCAAGATAAACCAATGTAGATCAAACTGGAATGAAGGTGAGGTAAAATACAAACCATAGAAGGAAACTGAAAGTGTAGCAAGGTGGATCACTCACCCCTTGAAACTGTAAATGAGTAAGAAAACAAAATTCACAAGTTTGTAATCAAAAGTGACATAAAAAATTCACAGATCTAACTAGATCTGCTCCAAATCTGATTGGATCATCCCCAGCGAAGTTGCCAATTTTGTTACCGGGAATATTTTAATCAGTGCAGACATAGTTTGTTCCCCTGGCCTATATGGTGCGAGTCTAGAACAAAAATACACAGTGATGTATCCTCTCCCTAGATGACTAAGCTACTTGAATGTCAAACTCTCTTTTCCTTGAGTGCGGGAGGTTGTCCTTGTTTTGTATAACCTTGTGCAATCAACTATACCTGCAAAGAACACACACAAAAAGACAAGAAATGAGAGCAATAAGATAAATCAGTGATCTATACTAATGATCAAGGAAACTAATAATAAACAATCAACATTAACATGAATCATTTATCGGAAATGGAAACATTTGTGTATTAAAGATGCAAAATGAAAGCTATGACCAAAGCCTTGATATCAAAGCTTCGATTTTACAAGATCTTTGACTCACTCACACATACAACAAAATATGCAACATCTTACTCATAACCACTCTCTTTTTGCGTCCTATACCAGAATTGAATCCAATAAAATAAGGATGTTATCTTGGTCTCTCTTTCGCATGGTCCATGTAGCTTGCTTGTATAGGCCAAAGGAAGGCCAAATGGGTTGAGATATTTTGGGAGTAAGGTAGGGAATTATCCCTAGGGATTAGGAGGTCAAGTTCCAGCTTTCCCAAGTAGTTAGGATCATCCTCTACGAGAGCTTTCTCCTAGAAGCTTCTCAAATCTTTTTTTTTTCCATTTTTGGACTACTGACGCTCCTTGTGAATAGGATAAGTGCACCAATACTCTTTGTTTCCATGTGACAGGTGCCACCGGTGCCTTATATCAGTGTACAATGGGTGTTAGTCCTGTCTGACGCCCTGTTCTAGGAAACAAGATGTGTTAGACTTCCTAGGATTTAGTAGTAAGGATCCAAAAAAATGTTTTGGCCATGAACTTCAAGGGATTAGAGCATTAGGATAGTTCTTGGGTGTAACAAAAGCTTACCAAGATCTCACCATCAAATGTATGAACAACCATAATAAAAAACCATCCAGAAGAACCACTAACAACAACAAGCACAAGAGGTTAACTCTAATCCAACCGGAGCAATTCGAATTTCAAGGAGAGTGACTTCTAGCCACTCCACACAACTCAAATTCATGTGTGCACACATCATCCATGAAGAGGAATCAAAATTGGTGAGGTGAGGTGTCACACAAGCCAAGGAATCTTCCCAAAATAGAAAAGGGGGGTTACATAAGGATTTAAATAAGAGTTACACAAGGATTTACACAAGTATTTTCATAATGAGTTATGTGAGTATTTACACAACTTTTGAGGAGTTAAGGCTAAAAATAATCAAGGAGGGAACACTTGTGCAAATGGGAGTTACAAAGCCAAGTGTAACCTCCACAAAGGAGTTACAAAACCATGAAAGGGGATCAATCAACAAGTGGCACCCACTCAAACACCAAGGAAGCCCATTAAATCATGAATTAGGCTCAATAATACCAACATAAGCTAAAATAATCAAAATTTGGGTTTGTTGTACAATGTTTGGGTGATCATCAACTAATAAAGCCACCAAGGCATAAATATGGACCAAGATCAACCAAACAAGTTCTAAAGTGCTAGGAGTGTCCCCTTCCCCCTCACATTCTGGATCTAGGCCTCCCATAATATTTTAGTGATCTCTGATGTGCTAGTTGTTTTCATTAATTAATTACTTACAAAATAATAACAATGTCTCTAGGTCCTTAAAGACCCTTGTTTTGGCACCCTATGCCACAATAATAAACAATTACAAATTACATATGTATGAGTATTAACACACATGGTATTACATATTTTCCCCATTAAACCATGCATCTCCCTGAATGGATAATACATACATGCTTTTACAACTTTCAAAAGGATCACTACCTTTAGTTTTCAAGCAGTCTTTCTTGAAACTCCTCTTCCACAATACTTCCCATTACTACTTTCTTGTATGTATCCACTGCCTATGGGTTGACTCCCTTCACCTAACTCGTTCATCAATATATCACCATCCCATTTCATGGATTCATGTGCGAGAACCAATACCAACAGCAAGGGTCAATCTTCAATCCCCATTATAGGGTCTTCAAATATCAACAAAGATACATTCACCTGAAAATCATATTTCAATCAGCCATATGATTAATATCAGGTATAAAAATATACGACACATGATATAAGAGTATTACTTAACAACTAAACCACGAACATAAAGATAGCATAAATCAGTTGTCATGGCACACATACATAATACAACAACATGAATAGCACATGAGAGAATACTTATCTCAAATTTGGGAAACTAGATTCAATGGGACAATGTTCCTCCCACAAGAAGAGAACAATTAGTTTAGCAACTTTCAAAACTACCGCTTCTGAGAACCACAATGCTTCCCACTACTACTTTCATGTCCATCTCCACTTCCTATGGGGTCGCCATCCTATTTTCTGGATTCCTGTGTGAGAAATTGGACTAGTAAAGTGATTTGATGGAAGAAAATGGGTGATAATCCACCTGACTACCTCTATGGAAATGGATTCTAGACTGCTCTCTAAGGGAATCCAGGAACTCAGTCCCAACAGCTAAACCATATTCTTCAACAAATATACTTGAAATAGAGATGCTTCTTTAACAAGGATGATTTTTCACATTTCCAATAGACATATGGTTAGCAGTAAACATATATATTGTTCAACAAGATTCATAAATTGCATCTTTCAAGAAAATAAATTTCTAATTGAGTATATGCAAGCTACTCAAGGTATAGATACTTCTTCAACAAAAAGCTTGAAATGCATTTACCTAAATCTTGATCTAATCAATTTCAATCATATGAAATGCACCTAAGATACATGAAATGTGTTCAGATCAATCAATAACATGAGATGCATTACCAAAATGATTTTGCATGATTTATCACTCAAATACTTTTTTTACAAGGATGCATGAAGTGTCACTATAATATTTTTCCAGCAAGATGTATGATCTATCACTATGATATTTTACAAAGATGCAGTTCAACAAAGGTATTTGATATACTACAAGGATAACCTAGCAAGATACTTTCAACAAAGATCACAAGGATATATTTTCTTTCAACGAGATCCCTAGATAGTTTCCTAACAAAAATACTAGTACTGCATTCTACACAATTAGTATTGAATATATAAGGATACATGAAGTTCATCTTCAATAAAGGTACCAATATCATACTTAATCAGTTACATAGTTAATACCTATTTTTCAATAGAGATATACGAAATACCACTAAGTTATTACCAGGATACCTTTCAATAATGACACAAGATACTTTTATAACGAAGGCCACAAGGATAAAGATTGTCAAAGTTCACCTAAATACTTTTGCATTTTAATGTAACAGGCAAAGTGACTTATATGCAATAGTTCTAATCTAAATAAAAACCAAAAAGGGTGATAACAACACATTAATTTTCATCTCAACACAAAGCATAAGTATTCTTTAGAGATCATTCAAAAATCCATTATACATCAACTAATATCAATCATACAATGACCCTCATGCATACATCATCCATAGAGACATCGATAATCAATTCATAATATCTCAACCATATATCAATCATGTAATATCAACCAAGGAAAATCATATATGCATCAACTAACCATACAAGCATCAATCATAGTACATCAACCAGAATATATCAACCATCATACATCAATCGGAATACATGAACCAAAATACATCAATTCGAATACATCAACTAGAATGCATCAATCATGCATGAAAGAACCATAACAACTAAGGACAACCAATAATAGACATTCATATAGTGATGGAAATGGCATACATGTATCAATCATTAATCACCCAATGTCAATTAATAACATCCAATAACAACCAATAATATCAAACAACATGTATCAACTATCGAAATCATGTCAAAAGTTATTATTTATCATAACATTACATAGAATTATTAACACATGAGGATATATATAATAATACATTACATTACTAATTATTTACACGTAGCGCACTACTTATAAATCAGAGTAAATACATAGTCACCTAAAACAACCAAACATCCTACCATCAAAATCTTCTAGTATTCTACAATAAAATAATCACTAGCTATACAACACACTGTCATACATTCATACCATATACCATACTTACTAATACTATGTATTATTTATATACATGCATCTGTTTTGTTTACATACATATTATAATTCTTCAATCATATATCAGATTATTATTAATCATATACACAACATATTAGTCATATAACCTATATAATCTATATTTAATATACTCTTATAATTATTACGTTATACCATAACATCCATACAATTATAGTAATAATTGCATAACCCAATACTATCATATTAGATACATATTATAACATAATACTAACATAACACTTTTGATCACACTATACTTCCTAATATTTCCAAACTCCCAAATACTTCCAAGCACTTTCAAATATTCTCAAATACTTACAAACACTTCCAGATGCTTTCAAACACCTCCGAATACCTCCAGACACCTTCAGACACTTCCAAACACCTCCAAATTTTACACTTACATCATTACATACATTCACCTCTATACATAAATATATTCACAATATTACATACATGTAATACTAATAAGTATTGCATATAATAATATACATATTATAGTATATACACGCATACAAACATTCATATATATGATAATGCATCTATTCTTATATATACTTTTAACAATTATACATATTATCATATTTATATCAAAATATATATATATATATATATATATGGAATATATAAAATATAAAATACAAAGGCTCCTGCAACCGAAAGAGGACTAGGTCGGAGCCTGCGGGGGATCCACTGTGGACGAGGAGGACGTCAACAAGGGCATCAGTGAAGAGTGAAGGGCGAAGGGAGTTTTTAATCTTTTATCTCTTGCCTGGCGGTAAATTCTGTCGCGATCAACATGGAGTTTGGTAGCGGCTTATTTGCATAAGATGAGATGGTGGAGTACACGGAGGACCCATGGCAAGGGGTACTAGTGTTTTCGTCTCCAGAAATCACCGAAATATCGTCTCTAGCATCGGTTCAGGACAGGTTGGAGAGGCTGCCAGTTGGGAGCGGAATTAGGGTTTCAGCCACACCGCAATTTGTTGAGGAAGGGGAGTTGGGGCTCTTCACAGCAAGGCCGTTAAACCCCTCTTTAGGAGGAGCACCATATACTCTCTTACCCTCTGGTATAGCTCTGTAAACCACTGATGTAGTAATCACCCATAGAGAAATTTTCCAACCATGTCAAACTCAGCAGGACAACGAGTTTCACACGGAGATAAACTATTTCCTTGAACAGCCCTCCTCTGTAGTGGAACCTAAAGCGCAGAGCCTAGGTCCGCAGAGAGGGTTCCCAATCGATCTATCACCAGACCAAAGCAAGGTAGGAGAAGGGGACAGAAGCTCGGAAGATACCATACCAGGTACCAAAAATAGAAAAGCTGATGTTTAATTCCTTCCTGCGGCTCAGTGAACCTGATCTGTGGAGTTGATATATCCATGGCATAAGCCAAAGAAATGGATGGGTTGTCCCTAGTGGGTAAAATAAGAGACCTAAACCCTTCGTAAGGGAAAATGGATGAATGGGTTCGGAAAAATTAGGCAGGTTTCCAAGGAAAAGAACCCGAAATCATTCCATTAGAAAAAGGATGGTTTGGCTTTCGTTGTGAATGCAAGAAAGATGCAGATTATGTCCTTGGAAAAATATGGAACTATGGAACAACACCTTTCCAGCTGAAAAGATGGACACCTCTTTTCGATGCTGACACAGAAAGGCTGGACATGATACCGGTCTAGGTTCGACTTCCAGGATTGCCATGGGAATTTTGGAACCTGGCCTCACTCGACGACATTGGACGGGCGCTAGGAACTTTCATTGAGGCATACCTCTCTTACCAACAAACAAGGATAAGGAAGGTAGCTAGAATTTTGGTCTCCTTGAACATCAGAACCAGTCTCCGGGAACACATAAATTTAATCTGTGAAACTAAAACAAGGAAGCAATTGCTGGATTATGAAGGGCTTCATTTCAGATGCCACAAGTGTCATGAAATGTGACATCTGGAAAAAAACTACCCTAACTACGTGCCCTTGACTTCGAGCAGGAAAAAATGGTCCAAACAGGGAGTAGAGGAACCAAGACCAAAGGACACAATGGAGGATCAAGGCCTGATGGAGGAACAACATGACTCAAAAATTCTAAGACAATTGCAGGATCAAGCCGAGGGCATAGTTGCAGAAGAAGCAGCGGGATATCAATCAACAAATCAGATGGAGCAACACAGTGATCCGCCGACCTCATCGAGTATGAATCCTACTTCGCTAAGCAAAAATTTACATGTTTTATCATTAGATGAGAATACAAATCAGATCTCCCCCTCTCCAGCCAGAACCTTCATGACCCCAAACCCAACTCACTCCCCTTCTCCTTCACCCTTGGCTCCTTCCCCGACAGACCCTCCATCTCCCACAAACCCTGACCACTCTAGCACCCCCACCTCTATCCACTTCCATCTTAGGTCAAGAGATATACTAGCTTCAATGAAACAAAAAATCCCTCCCAAAGGTCTTGGATCAAACCCCATTATCCCATATAAAGGAAGGGGAAGAGGAAGACCTTCCCATCTATCTAAGGCACATAATAAGGCCCTCAGGGATCAAGCAAGCAGAAAACAAAAAACTCTCTTTGGGGCACTTAGAGTGGTGCAGGCCCCAGATGGGGTCCCATAATGAAAATCCTCTCCATAAATTGTAGGGGTATGGCAAGCACCCAAAAAAAACTTGCCCTAAAGAGGATGCTCTCTGTCCAAACACCAGAAGTCATCCTTCTTCAAGAAACCATGGGGTCAGAACTGGAAGTAGAAAACTTGTTAACTTCAATCACACCACATTACACTTTCACAACACAGAGTGCAAGAGGTCACTCAAGAGGATTAGCATTAGGATGAAAAAAATCATGTATTCAGTGCACAAACACTTGGGGATCCTCTCTAGGGTTAGGGGATCAGGTATGTTGGGTGGAGAAAAACCTAACCCTAACAATCCTAAACATCTATGGGCCCTATGCCAACAGAACGCAATTCTCGGATTCCTTCAGAAACTTTGGGCTAATAAAAGAAAGGAATATGATCATAGGATGGGATCTGAACTTTACCTTGGGGGCACATGAAATCTGGGGGCCAAAGGTGAGAGTAGACCCCTTAGCCCCATACTTCAGCAACATCTTGATGGAGTCAAAACTGATAGACCTATATCCTTAGGTTTTAAAACCAACTTGGACAAACAGGTGGGTGGGAGAAGAAAGAATTGTGAAGCAGCTGGACAGATTTCTGATTTCTAAGGATCTATTGGAGGGGGAATTTATGTTCAAGCAATGGGTGGATTCTGGAGTAGAATCTGATCACTTACCCATCTGTCTGGAAATCAAGAAGCAACCAAAGAATCCATCCAACCCCTTCAAACTCTGCTCAGCCTGGCTCAAAAATGAAGAAGTACTTCAAATCATTCAATCAAATTGGTTACCTTACCAAGCAGAAAATGGCACAAGGGCTACTGTCCATTTTACTCAAAACTTACTCAGAATAAAAAATCTCCTCAAAGACTAGGCTGCAAAAAAGAAAGCTCGGGAAGACCAGGAAATCACCCAAATTGAGGAAGAGTTGGAACTACTCCAAAATAAAGATGGAGGGGGTTTCCTCACTCGGGAAGACAGGGAGAAAATCTATTCATTGGAGGCCTCCATAAATAAAATCCTAAAGGAAATAAAGGAGGTTTTGAGGCTAAAAAGCAGAGAAATATGGATGGAGTGTGGTGATGATAATACAAAATTCTGCCAGGCATTTGCAAAAGGCAAGGGACAACAAAACACCATCTGGGAGCTAAAAAAAGAAAACAATGAGACAACAACAACTTTTGAGGATCTAGCAGAAACAGGGAAGGCTTATTTTGAAAACATATTCAAAGAAAATCAACAAGCAACCATTATTGAAGTAATCTTAATATCACAATTTTTTCCATAGAGCATTAGTGAGGAAGACAATCTAGAGTTAATGGAAAAGGTTTCAGAGGAGGAGTTGAAAGAAACCGTCAGCAGCTTTCAAAAGGACAAAAGTCCAGGACCTAACAGATGGACAGTGGAATTTTTCTTGGCTGGGTATGATAGTGTTGGCCCAAACCTTCTGCAGTTAGTCGAAGAAACAAGGGTAAATGGTGTCCTCCATCTCCCCCTAAACTCAACCTTCCTAGCCCTAATTCCAAAAAAGGATAATCCAGAAAGCTTGGATGACTACAGGCCTATCTCCCTATGCAACATCACTTATAAGGTAGTCACCAAGATAATTGTGCAAAGATTCAGGAAGGTACTCTCAAAACTCATCTCAAAGGAATAGTTTGGCTTTCTTGAGGACAGACAAATTCACGAATCTATTGGGGTTGCTTAGGAAGGCCTTCACAATGCAAAGACCAGAAAATCAAATGGGGTTGTTCTTAAAATTGATCTCTCCAAGGCCTTCGATAGAGTAAGCGGGATCTACCTAAGGCTTCTACTCACACATCTGGGCTTCAATTATTCCTTTATCAAATGGATTTTTTCTTGTATTACAACTGCCTCCTTTGCAGTTCTCATAAATGGAGAAGCATCTCACTTCTTCCACTCTGAAAGAGGCTTAAGACAGGGATGCCCTCTTTCTCCTCTGTTTTTCTTACTAGTTGCAGAAGGTCTAAGTAGAGCACTTATAGATGCAAAAAGGAGAGGCCTTTTCGAAGGAATCAAGATAGCCACAAACCTGAGCATAACACACCTTTTGTTCATAGATGATATTCTCATTTTCTGCAATGGATCAATCAGGAGAGAACAAAGACTCTTAGAAATCGTGAACTTGTTTTGTAAAGCCACAGGAATGTAAGTAAATCTCCAGAAATATTCAATCACAACACTTAATATGGAAGAGGAAGCCTTGAGGTCTTTTCATGAGATTTTTCCATACCAACAATTTTACCTGGATGATGGAATCAAATACCTAGGCTTTAGACTCAAACCAAACTATTACAAGAAAGAAGACTGGAACTGGCTGCTAGCAAAATTGGAAATAAGAGTGAACAACTGGTGCAACAGATGGTTGTCAAGGGCCGGAAGGCTAGTATTGATTAAATCAGTCCTCGAAGCAATTCCAGTATATTGGATGGCATTTGCATGGATTCCCAAGTCAATTTTGAAGAAGACAAAGAGAATTTGCACAACTTTCCTATTGACAGGAAAGAAAGAGCAAAAATTTCCCCGTTGGGTAAAATGGGACCAAATTGCAAAACCAAAATCACTGGGAGGATGGGGTATAAAAAATATCTTTTTCTTTGCAAAGGCATTGGCTACAAAAGCAGGATGGTAGCTCATTTCAACCCAAAGCTTATGGACAGAAGTCATCATCCAGAAATACATATCACCAACTCCTCTTCTGGATTGGATCAGAGACATCGGCAATAAAAACCTTCCAACTGGCTCAATCATTTGGAATGCATAGGAAATTTCAACTCAAAATGGGCCTTTTAACTTTAACTCAAATTCCATGTCCTCATGTGTTATCCAATGAAATTGATTTAAATTTGAAATACCGTATATGTCTTAAACACTTTTTTAAAATAAATTTGGGAATATGTATCATAAAAAAAACTACTTTTTTGTTTGTATTTTCGACATATCTCCCCATGTTTTTACTCAAATTTCGATCGGGAGAGCTCGTTGGATGCGGAATTTAATCCCACATCCAACGAGCTCTTCCAATCGAAATTTGAGTAAAAACACGGGGAGATATGTCGAAAATACAAACAAAAAAGTAGTTTTTTTCTTTTCTTCCTCCAAACTTAATAAATATTATTTTATTATTTTAACTATTATTTTATTAATTTTTTGTAGGAGGCCCGTTTTGAGTTGAAATTTCCTCTAATGATGCAAAGCTTTTCCACTCATCTCTGGAGGGCTAGTCTGGAAAATAGGGGATGGTACAAAAGTTAGAATTGGTGCGGATCCATGGCCAGGGTGCACACAAAATCACTTACTTCCATTGCAACTAATACAGTTGATTCATCAAAAGGGGTTTTTCCACCTGAATCAAATAACAAACCCTAACTCAACAACTCTTTGGCATCAAGGATGGAAGAAAAGTCGGGATATAGAACTAACAGATCAATGGTGCAGGACATGGGATCAATACATTATTGCCCTGCACTCCTCACATATTTGGATAACTGACAAAGTAGATGAGCTGATCTGGGAGCATGCACAACATGGGCAGTACACACCTAAAACTGGGTAACAACAACTCTGTTTACATCACTATCAAGGAAATCAGAAGTGGCGGCAGGCAGGTATTTGGAAGCTCAAATTCTCCTTGAAGGAAAAAATATTCACATGGTGCACTCTTGCAAATAAAATCCCCACCTGGGACCATCTCCAGAAAAGACAAATTGCAGGACCCGATTGGTGTAGTCTATGCAAAGACAATGAGGAAAGCACAAATCGCCTATTCCTAAATTGCAATTTTTCCAAGTAAGTTTCGGAGCAGTCACAACATCTCACCTCCTCCAGTTCAAAATGGGAAGGCCCCACATTGGAAGTTGCATGGAAAATTTGGTCAACTTCTCCCCGAACTACTCAGATAAGAGCCCTTCCACTTCTCCACATGTGGGGAATTTGGATAGCCAGAAATAAAGTCAACTTCCATGAAGAATCCATCTCTCCAGAAAAATTATCCCGGCAAGGACTAGATATTCTTTCTTACTTCCCTCAAACAAAAAATAGCCCCACTCCAAGAATCATCATTCCTGAACAGCTGGACAAAAACACCCCTCGGGCTTATTTTGATGGTGCTTCTCAAGACTCGAACTGTGGGGGTGGAACCACTCTCTCCCTAAACCAACACCACCACTTTTAAATATCTATGGGTCTGGGATCTGGAACAAACAATTATGCTGAACTCATGGCTTTGAAGGTTCTCCTATGCCTTGCAATTGAAAGAAACTGCAGAAATTTACAAATATTTTGTGACTCAATGGTTGTAATAAACTGGATCAATAAAACACAAAGATGCAGAAACACCTCTCTAGATGCACTTGTTGAAGAAGTTAGCAGACTTCTTGCAAATTTTGATTTCCTTTCTCTCAAACATGTCTACAAGGAGTGGAACATGGAAGCGGACAGACTCTCAAAGGAAGGAATAAGCTTGGCATGGGGAACATGGAAAATCACAAAAAAAAGGAGATAGAGGTCTATGAATACTATCATAGGCCATTTTTGGATCTACCACAATAGAAAGATATTTTTGTAGTTCAATTTCAAAATTGGACAGGACTTATGGTTTAAACAAGAAGTTTACAGCGCATCTCCTTCAGTTTTTCTCCTGACAGGAGGCTACAAGTAGCAAACATTTTTTTGTCATGGCACCCACAGTAATCAGACAGTCAACCCCTGCTATAGTTTTGTCTTGTCAGTTTTTCTGGCAGAAAGCTCCCTATGGAGAAATTTTGCAGCAACCCTTTAAAACTCAGCATTTTCTCTTTTGTCCTAATATGTACAAAAGAAGGAAAAACATCATAAATGATGTGATCTTCA